>CM060247.1:69987579-70100079 GCA_030684275.1 Acipenser oxyrinchus oxyrinchus | reverse complement strand
ACAGCTCTTCTGAAAGGTAACGTTCCAAAGGCAAATCCTTTGGACTCTTTAACTAATCCAGGGGGGAATTGCTCAATCTGGTGCAGGCCTGGAGAACATGTTTCATTTTAACTTCATTGCTCTCAATCAGTCTGTCATCCCTCATGAAAGAATTATCTGAAACTATTTATCATTAAGATTACAAGGAAGATATGTATTTGCTTGGTTTGTTAAAAAGGCAAGATAGCCAGTCCCTAGTAATGTTTATCCCTCCCCATTTGTCTTCATTTCTTCCTTTTTTTATTTTTTGCATTTCACAGGTGTTCACAAACCCTCACCACAACATCAGTAATATCTACAAATGTTGCTAGCAACAAATTGCTCCTGTTTCACAGATGTGGACCTGGCTTACAGGCATCCACCAGTGTTAGTTCAGTCATTTTTGATGGTACTAATATAACATCAATTGAATTTGTGTGATGCCTCTAAAATGTTATTAGGTAAAAGATTTTAAGGCGAAACAATTGTGAATTACCAATTTAGCTTGTTCTTAAAACAAGCGCAAAATAGACAAAACATATTTTGAGAATAATGGTTTAATAATGTGTACTACTGATGCCCTCTAGTGTTGTCACAGATAATACAACTGTAGTTTTTATTTTTTGTCATTCCTTTTGTGAAATACTGTACAAGAAACGGCGATTTGAGCCAAATAAAACTTGTCATGTTTGAATAACAGTTTATAACAGTTATCACCCACAGATGGAATCCTGCTGTACTCAAATAATGTGACACACTTGTTTTAATCAAATCTGTTTGCTATCATCCAGAGTGTTTCACGCTCATTGAAATATCCTCAGTGATACTAGTACAAAAGAAACTTAAGTTAAGGTACTGTAGACAAATGTTTTGACACAGTGGGGTCTATTAAATGTACCCAAATTAAATCTAAATACTGCCACAGTTTAGATTATTAATATACTGTAGTGTATCAAAAATCTAACACTGCAGATTAGTATATTTATGTGTATGTACGCAGGAGTTTAAAGTTCTATTTAAATCTCTAAAATAAGAATATCCTATTCCACAGCACCTAATGTATGACATCAGTGGCACTCACTGCATTTCCCCCCCCTCCAACAGGAGCCAATGCTTCAGCACCAGATCAGCTGAGCTTAGCCTTAGCATGGAACAGAGTTGACATTGCACGGAGTCAGATCTTTATTTATGGACAGCAATGGCCGGTAAAGTATACAACCCAAATATTTCTGGCACACCAAACTGTGTCGAAATATAACATGTAATGAGGTCAATATAATTTAGAAGAAACTGTTTATCTACAGGGAGATTGTGATGTTATTTTTCTGAAACCAGCTGAAACATACCCTATCTTCAGAAGTTTAGGCATTACAGTACTCAATGAGGATACAGTTTGAGTTCTGGTACTAGTTCTTCATCAATGGACGTGTTCTCAAACACTGAGTACCATACGACCCTGCTGAATCCCAGTGTGTTTATCTAGATAATATTCTGACAGCAGAAACATAATATCAGTCAGAATTTGGCACCTACACCCAACATAACTAGATACCATTCATTTTTAACACTGGTACTCTAGTAGCCACAGCCATTTAACATTATATTCTGCATTATTACAGAGGTACAAGAAACCTATTGCAGTGTATTGTTTACAGGTGGGTTCCCTGGAGCAATCCATGCTGGATGCTCTGGTGCTGGACAGAGTGGACTTTGTCAAGCTGCTGATAGAGAACGGGGTCAGCATGCATCGCTTCCTCACCCTCTCCAGACTGGAGGAGCTGTACAACACGGTAGTCTATTGAACTGAAAAACAGTCATGTTGTTCACATAATCTGCTCTGGTTCATCAAAGCCAATTACAAACCCAGCCCTGGTGGCCCTGGGTTGGATCTAGATGAAATCCCAGAGAACATTTAACCACAAGCATAAAACTGTATTTTTGGCTTTCTTCAAAGTTATCTAACCATAGACTCTGACTCAAATAAAATCATGTGTAGAATTATCATTAGCAGCCCTTTTCAAAGCACTTTCTCACCTAGAATATTGTGTATCATTGTATATACTGTAATATACCCAGGATTTAAATACAATAACTGGTCCTCAAATCTTCATGAATAACAGCCTACTGATAACGACATAATGTGGAAATACTGAGATTGCAAATTAATAGTGTTACTTGAATTGTTCGTTTTTGTTTGTTTTTATTTTTTTAGAGACACGGTCCATCAAACACTTTGTACCATCTTGTCAGAGATGTCAAAAAGGTAGGCATTATCTTTAATGGTAGGTCAAACTGCTAACCCTTTGGTACTTTCTTGTGTGCATAGGGTTAGTGATAGTGATGTTTAACTGTGCCATCCTATCCCATAGTTTATGCTGGCTATCTCTGTGCTTTTCGTAGTGAGCCTGCTCCAAAGAGTATAGTCTCATACAAGTGATTGTCAATGTGGGTGTGTCTGTTAGGGAAACTTGTGCCTTGTTTCCACTGCCTGGTGCTACAGGCTTTAGCTGCCCACAGCTAGCCACCGAAATCAAAAGAGAATTTCAGTGCTTTTTTCCAAAACCAGCCAACCTCGGAAATCCTTGCTGTGCGTCAGAGGTCACTGGAGGATTGTGGGATCTTACTGTGTTTTGTTTTAGAGAAACCGGCAGTAACAAATACATTTAGACATAAGCTCATGTGGTAAAATGGTTAACAGTGTGCAGGTGAGGGAGTGATGTGGTGATCAATAACAGACAGACAATGATAATCCAGGTGCAATGGTGTTTTATTTATAATCCAAAGTCTGATGACAAACGGTAAACAATAATGAATGGTAGTACACAAGGCTATGTACTACACAGTTTAACCCTGGGGTTCAGTCCCGAAACAATAAACACAGTATTTAATACGCACACATTATACAAACACGGTCACAAGTCCAAAGTGAGTGCTATAGTGCTCGTGGTGCAAATACAAGCAGTGTTGTCCAGGTTTTGTGCTGGCCTGTAGTGACAGCTCTGGATCGTGTTAGTCGTCTAATAATAACAAAAGTATAATTAGACACGACAAAACAAACAAAACACTCACAATATTCAATATGGTTCTCTTTCCAGTTCAGCTTTAACCATAACAAAGGAACAGATCACTTCACTATGTCCCCTTGTATACCGTCAATCATAACCCCTTGGTTAACGAGTGCAACTGCTCCTCCAATCCACGGCTGCTGCATTGTTTCCCTTCCAGGTTGATGGTTTAGTGTACCGTAACTCCACTCCCTTTCTAGATGGCTAACTTCCGCCTAACCCGGGGAATGAATTGTCAGGCCATCCAGTCCAGGGCACTCTGTTCCCTTTACACAGCGCCCTCACAGGTTGGGAGGGAGATTTATCACCAAGAATCATTCTGTCTGTGTCACAGCTCATTACGAATAAAAGGTTATCTGGTTAAGAAGGAGAGCACATCCAAACAAACAGTCAGGCTTTGTCATTGTGCTTATCATGAATAAAAAAAAAATCAATGCGACTTCAGTCTTTTGTCTTGTGTCCCGAAGCAGGATAAACATTGTTCAGTTTAACAAAGTTCTCTTTTATTGAATATAATAAAGCGTAAAGAAAAACGATAAAGAATGTCATATGCATGCTTTACCTATATGAAAGAAAATCATCCACAATGGTAGCGATTTTTCTGCTGGCTATGTGATGACACACTTCCTTTGTGCCAGTTTCATTACATCGTATAAGACATGAAACCTGACCAGCCGCTTGGGCGAGAAGTAGAAACACAACACCCTGTTTTGTTGTGAGCAGCAGTAGCCAGGAGCACCTGGTAATGGAAATGTTGTTGTCAAACACTAACTTGAAATGCTAATTTTCTTACTGTGTTGGTCTGGTTTACTTTAACCACAATAAGTGTCTATGCTATTGCATGATGTGTCTTTCATCTGCTGCAGAAGTGTCTGCTAAATAATTATTATTTGTTTATTTAGCAGACACCTTTATCCAAGGCAACTTACAGAGAGTAGGGTGTGTGAACTATGCATCAGCTGCAGAGTCACTTACAATTACGTCTCACCCGAAAGACGGAGCACAAGGAGGTTAAGTGACTTGCTCAGGGTCACACAATGAGTTAGTGGCTGAGGTGGGATTTGAACCAGGGACTTTCTGGTTACAAGCCCTTTTCTTTAACCACTGGACCACACAGCTTGAAGGAGTTGAAAAATGACTATCAATACTGCTGTACCATTTTTAGGCTAAGTTGTAAAATGGTGGATCAAGATTATGTAGTGTGGACAGGGCCTTCGCTTCAGCTGTTTTGAACTTGTTATACAGAGTCACAGGCCATTAAGATGCCACAGTTGATTTTATTGTGACAGGTAACTGCATGCTAAAAAACATGTTGCAATAACATTTAATGATGCTTTAACTACAGGATATTGTTTGCGAAGCTGCATGCTGCAGAGAAGTTACACATTACAAAGTATAATATTTGAATGTTGTTTCCTTCCTTTGTATATTTAAGGCAATCAAACATTGTAATTCATGTTTTGTGAAGTTACCAGCAGGCTGAGAACTAAAACTGCAGAATTGTTTTTTATCCTCCACATTTTGCTTCAAATTAGAGGTTACTGTCAAGAAGTACACCAAGGCTTCGTACTGTGGGGGAAGGCAGCAGCAGACAGTTTCCGAGGTTCAGGGCAGCTATATTTAGATTCTTGAGTTTTAGATCCTACTAGAAGGAGTTCAGATTTGCTAGTGTTCAGCTGATTGGCAGACATCCAGGCCTCGATGTCTTGAATGCAAGCCGAGAGCCAGACCATGGCAGAGGGGCTTCCAGGGTCGAGTTTTAAGTAGAGTTGGGTGTCGTCAGCATAGGAGTGAAACATGAGGCTGTGTTATTGGATGAGGTTACCCAAGGGAAGCATGTAGATATTGAAGAGAAGGGGTCCAAGAATAGATCCTTGGGGGACACCACAAGTGACTGGGTTTGCAACACCACTGCATCCAGCATAGAAAACAGACTGCATGCGTCAAAATAGGTAAGAGGACATCCGGGAGAGACAGGATCCAGAGATTCTAGCATGGAATGCCATGATCTATCGTGTCAAAAGCGGATGTTTGATCAAGGAGGACAAGCACAGAGGGAGCACCAGCATTGAGCAGGAGACTATTCACAACGCGGAGCAGAGCAGTTTCAGTACTGTGATGCGGCCAGAAACCAGACTGTAGAGATTCAAGCAGATTTGTTGTCCGTGAGATGTTTAATCAGATGATTGGCTACAGCCCTTTTGAGAGTTATTGAGAGAAAAGGGAGATTGGTGATGGGATGGAAATTAGAGAAGTCAGCCAGGTTATATATATATATATATATATATATATATATATATATATTACATAGTAGTTAGCAGTTACCTGTTTTGTGCAGTCAATCACCTAGTGGCCACTCAAGACCATAATCTGCCAATCATGGCAATGACACAGAGTGGTTGGGTGAGGGTGTGTTGCATCTCCCTCTCTCTGAATGGTCGAGAGGTGGGTTCTAGGGGGTCGATCAACCAATAAAAATGACTCCTGCCCTTCTAGGAGAAACGACAACGAGAGCTGGTTTCGGAAACCTGGAGTACACAACATAAAAACAGATTGCCAGTGTCTGGAACGAGAAAAGGGGCAAGCAAGCCGGCTGAGGAAGACAGCCACTACATATTATTTAATAATTATTACCTACCCGAGTGGGAGGTTAACAGTTTAGTTGGGAAAGTCTGGGCAACCCCGTGAGTGATAGCAAGGTAACAGCAAAGTGTAACTGAGAACTGAGCCACAACGAATAGCGGAGGCTGCAGGACGCTGCAAGAAGCAGCACCTTTTGTTTGTAGTTTTGTTATTGTGTTTTATTTTCCTTTTTGTTTTTGCCTTTTGGTTTTGGAATATTATTTTTAGCACCTGTGAGTGCAACCCGAACTGTGTGTATCCCTACCATTATTGGTAACCCCTGGGAACTACCTAACTACCGTTGTCAGTATTTGGGCCATGGCATAAGAGCACTCTGCGGGAATAAATAAAACAGTGCACCCCAGTGGTGTTTCAAATATACTTTCTGACTCCTGTGTCCAGTGAATTCCCCACACCCTCACACAATGTGATAAAAATAAATCCATTAGTATATTTTTTTTTTACAATTGTTTTAATACTAAATTAAGCAATGTTAGTAATGCAAAGCCATGTGTACTCATTTTTCGTGTGCTGTCTTATTCTGTACTTGGGTTTAACAATTTACTAACCCTAAAACACTAAAATCACAGCGACTATAACTTCTCAGTACATATGGCAGTGTTAGTGTTAGTAAATAAAATTAAAAACAGAATTAATAGGTATTTATTCCTTTTATATCATGTTCTTAAATTCTGAAAACATGTTTTTATTTTTTTTTATTTGAACTGGACTTTCAGAATAAAAAAACCGTGACCAGCATGTCTCAGATTTTATGAATGCACCAACATAAAGGGAGGCAGCATTTTCTACTAAATGCCTAATAAAGTGATTGCAGTTGACCAACTGGAACTTGAACAAATGAACTTCGCAACTGTTTACTTTTACAGCACCTTTCTCTTCCATGTTGCACAGTAGGCCCGTCATGGCCTAGCTGAAGACACGTTTTTAGTTGGAAATTCTCTCATTTTGTAGAGTTAGAATGTTTGGCACTAGTGACTTTTGTCTGAATGTTGAGATTGTTTACTATGAATGATGGCCTTTCTGACTCATTGGGCACCAACACTGTTGGAATGACTGTCTGTGGGGAACTTTTAGGTATATCTGCACTTGTGCCTAGAAGTACCTAATCCACCTTTCTGCAGCAAGACTGGAGAAGCAGATCGCACATTAGAGGAAACATGCAAGGAAGTTTGCTGATCTCCAGATGTATTTCCTGCTATAGACACTGTATCAGATGCATCAGGAATTTTGTTGAGATGGGGATTAAGACTTGGATCTTGCTTAGACTACACTGCTTACAGAGTGGGTGTTAGATGCTTGCTTTTCCACATCACTTGTCCTGTAGGGTTTATAAGATTTACATTGTACTTTGTCTTCAGAAATTCTCCCTGCTGATTCCTTTATTTGACTTTCCCTGGGAGATTCTCTATTATATATGGATCAGAAAAGTCAGCCTGAAGTCTACCACCCTTACAGCCCTTCTTTCTGGGATTGTACAGCAGAACCTGGTGTCCTATACTGTAAACTACATGTTTATATTTTTTAAGTATGCTTTTTGCATATACTTCTTTCTGGTAATCCTGAGATTGAGCTGTATTCATTTTTTTCAATTTGTTGTGCTTCTGGTGCTTTGGTTATTGGTTGTATGGCTTTGTCATATGTGGAATTATTTGGCAAGACCATAGTTGACAGTTATGAGAAAGAAATATCACTGTAAATGGAATTGTTACTAAAAATATTCACTTACAAAATAATTATATTGAACAATTTCCCCCATTGGTCTAAATACAAAATCTTTCCACACCTCTGATTTGAGCAATACGTACTTAAATAAAATACAGTTTACTCTGCATGATTTTAAATGGGTTCAGCCTATTTATTACATTCTTTGATTTTTATTAATTTAAGTATGCAACACAATTTATAGGCTTGAGAATCAAAGCATTGAATTGTGTGACACATTACATTTACCAACAGGGAAAACAGAAAGCTAAACTAGTTATCGAGGCCATTGGTTTGGGGGTGATAAGCAGCAGTCACACTCCGGGTGATTGACAACAGTGCACAGATTGTGTTGTTAATCTGTAAATTATGAAGAAAAAATCTAGTTGTAAAAACACATTTTTATAACTTAATCTGCACCTGGCAAAGATTGATGTGTAGAGCCACAATCCTAAAGCATTTACCTTCATACTAAATGTGCCCTTTGTTTTAAAATAGAATACATATCAAATTTAGTTGCTTACAAGCATAATGTTTTGTTAAATTAATGGTTTGTATTTCCTTTTATTATTATTATTTATTATTATTTATTATAATTTATTTCTTAGCTGATGACCTTATCCAGGGCCACTTACAATTGTTACAAAATATGACTTTTTTGAGGATGCAACATTGAAAATGGATAATTGCAAAGCATACAACATGGTTTATTTAGATTTCCAGAGAGCTTTTGACAAAGTCCTGCATAAAAGATTAATTCTCAAACTGAACGCAGTAGGGATTAAAGGAAATGCATGCACATGGATTAGGGAGTGGTTAACATGTAGAAAACAGAAAGTACTGATTAGAGGAGAAACCTCAAAATGGAGCGAGGTAACCAGTGGTGTACCACAGGGATCAGTATTAGGTCCTCTGCTAGTCCTAATCTACATTAATGATTTAGATTCTGGTATAGTAAGCAAACTCGTTAAATTTGCAGACAACACAAAAATAGGAGGAGTGGCAAACACTGTTGCAGCAGCAAAGGTCATTCAAAATGATCTAGACAACATTCAGAACTGGGCAGACACATGGCAAATGAAATTTAATAGAGAAAAGTGTAAAGTATTGCATGCAGGAAATAAAAATGTGCATTATAAATATCATATGGGAGATACTGAAATTGAAGAAGGGAACTATGAAAAAGACCTTGGAGTTTATGTTGACTCAGAAATGTCTTCATCTAGACAATGTGGGGAAGCTATAAAAAAGGCCAACAAGATGCTCGGATATATTGTGAGAAATGTTGAATTTAAATCAAGGGAAGTAATGTTAAAACTTTACAATGCATTAGTAAAACCTCACCTAGAATAATGTGTTCAGTTCTGGTCACCTCGTTACAAAAAGGATATTGCTGCTCTAGAAAGAGAGCAAAGAAGAGCAACCAGAATTATCCCGGGTTTAAAAGGCATGTCGTATGAAGACAGGCTAAAAGAGCTGAATCTGTTCAGTCTTGAACAGAAGACTACGCGGCGATCTGATTCAAACATTCAAAATCCTAAAAGGTATAGACCATTTCGACCCAGGGTACTTTTTTGACCTGAAAAAAGAAACAAGGAGCAGGGGTCACAAATGGAGATTAGATAAAGGGGCATTCAGAACAGAAAATAGGAGGCTCTTTTTTGCACAGAGAATTGTGAGGGTCTGGAACCAACTTCCCAGTAATGTTGTTGAAGCTGACACCCTGGGATCCTTCAAGAAGCTGCTTGATGAGATTCTGGGATCAATAAGCTACTAACAACCAAATGAGCAAGATGGGCTGAATGGCCTCCTCTAGTTTGTAAACTTTCTTATGTTCTTATCACAGTACAAAGTATCACATTACAAAATATCACAGTGTAAAGGATCACATTTCAGAGTATCACATTACAGAATATCACATTACAGATAAGAGCAGTTGTAAAGTACAATAAAATTAGTAGCAAAATATCAAATTCAAACTAGAGTTGCGAGCAACTTTACGGCTTCCAAGCAGGTATCATGAAATTTAAGTGCATTGGTTAGCGTACTATGTACAAAATTTTTCACAGCTGTGCTATTTACCGTTCATGAGAAGAAAACTTTGAAAATTGCTCAAAATTTTTATTAAATCCAAGATGGCTGCCACACCATGTGACCAAAGGCCGCCATATTGACCATGGCACAACATTCCATAGTCCTCTACATCTGTGTCAAATGTTGTGCATTTTGGTTCAGCCAATAAGAAGTTATAGGCAGTTTTACAGCTAGTTGCGTATGTTGATGTCATACATCACGTTTGACCTTTAGGGGAGGTCAAAGGTCGTGGGTGATGACATTTTTTCATAGAGCACATATGACTTCCTATACGTGTTCCATTATAACTATGACCCTGTCGGCACGCCCTAGGAGTTCAAATTTCAACGTAAATTCTAATATGGCCGCCGCACCGTGTGAGCAATCTTTTTCAAACTTCAGCAGTTATTACTTTCCAATGGTCTGTACAATTGTGTTGACATTGAAGAGCATAAGTGCAATGGTGTTCTTGTTATGGGTTGCAAAAGTTTTTTTTCAATTATCAATATGGCCGCCAAACCATGTGACCAAAATGTGTCATATTCATATCACCAGTACTTCACGTGAGTTTCTATGGTCATATAAAGTTTCATGACTGAAGTGTATTGCACCTTGGATTTATGCATGAATGTATAAAAATAGAGCCGCCTTGAAACGGTTATTGTGTTTTGTAACGAAAAAGCGTGGATTTTACTAACAGTAGAAAGGACCTGGTCATGAACATGTGTGCCAATTTAGGTGTTGATTGACGTTGTGGTTTAAGACAAGAAGATTGTTCAATATTTGGCGCCAATCCAGCGTAGTGGGCAAAGTACCTCGATTGAACATATGTTTTTTTTATAGGCCATTGCTGCACTATCTGCTGCCATTGTCATAGTTCCACCTTAAGTTGTTTTTAACGGCAAGAGTTTTGAAAAATTCCCAAAGTTTCCACGAGATCCAATATGGCGGTCGAACCATGTGACTTTTTCATTTGGGGATGCCAGTCTGGTTGTCCAGCCATAGGCATCTACTTACGTATGCGTTTTTATAACTCTGCGATGTGGTTTAGGAAGAAAACTAATAATAATAATAATAAACACAGCAATAAGAATAGGCTTCCCCAGCCTTTGGCTTGGAAGCCTAATAAGAGCAAAAAATAGAGAATACAGTTGATAAGTACATGTAAACCTGGGTCCACACCTGAGCAATCAGTTGCGCAACTAAGTTGCTTGCAACCGAGTCGCTTATATGTGGACGTCCCTGCAACCAGTTGCGAGCAGTTGCGCAACCAGTTGCTTGAAGTAGAGCAGTGCTCTACTTTCCAGGCAACCTCCTGAGCGACTTCTGTAGACACAGGCGACACAGACGCAAACTGATTGGTTCTTATAATGCTGACTGCACGGCTTGAATATTAAGAAGCTCTAATTTTAAAAATGTCGGTGGT
Source organism: Acipenser oxyrinchus oxyrinchus (assembly GCA_030684275.1). Lineage (NCBI taxonomy): Eukaryota > Metazoa > Chordata > Actinopteri > Acipenseriformes > Acipenseridae > Acipenser > Acipenser oxyrinchus. The sequence continues at coordinate 70,089,153 of CM060247.1, read as the reverse complement.
AAAAAAAAAATTTAAAATTTTTTTTTAATAAAATTTAATGGTTTCCTCCAGCTTTTACGCGGCTTTGTGTTTTTCTTTAGGGAATATGGCATTTAAAATAACAGTTGAAAAAATAACAGCCAACTCTTCCTCATTAATTACTGGACACATTATGACCTGTGTCACCTCGGTTGTCAAAAAGTAAGTAAAATAAATACGATTCTAAACTTGTAGACACGGGAGAAGAAAAAAAAACGTGTCAACTCGGTTGTCAAAACCAAAAACATTTTATTCCTTGTAGATGGAATAAAAATGTAAAAAAAAAAAAAAACCTGTCACCTCAATTATTATAAAAAAATGAATCTTGTAGACGCGGGAACCTTGTGGCACAAGTAATTGCTCAGATGTGGACACAGCAATTGCTCACAACTGAGTTGCGCGATTTCGGGAGCAATTGGGTTGCTCAACTGATCGCTCAGGTGTGGACCCGGCTTAAAAGCGGGCTCGATTAAGAGCAGCTTACTTATATGAAAACTATTTGCTTATACAAGTAAAGTCCAGTAGAGCACGTAGTACGTACGATGAATGGATGAGAATGATCTCAAATAAGAGCAGTTACAAAAAACATGAATACGGATATGTGATCGTGTGTATCGCACTGAACAGGTGTACAGGTGATGCAGGTGCTCCAACAACAACAGACACAAAGTTCACGGTTCAAAACAGTTCTTCATTTTTCTGTTTCCCGGTTTGCAACCTGTTAAATAATAAGGCTGACTACACAATGATGTGTATTGCCAGGTTATAAACCATGGGGTTCAGTCCCGAAATAATAATACAAAGAATAACACACAGCACAGACATGGTAACTTCATCTGAAGTGTGTGCTCTTAGTGCAGGTGCGGTGCAAGGCAATTATATTGACAGTCGTGAAGTGTAGTCCGGGCTTGATGCTGGCCTGTAACGACAGCTCCCGGTTCGTGTTAGCCGTCTAACAGTGACAAACACAGACAGTTTCCACAAACAAACAAAACACTTAACACTCACAATACGCTTTTCACAGTACGTTTCCTTTCTCTGTCTTTATCATAACCACATCATAGGAACAGATTACATCGCCACATCCCCAATTATACCCTTAGTCACGCCCCCTGCGATAGCTAGTTCAGTCACGTCTCCTCCAATCCATGACTGACACATCGTGTACCGCTTTAGGGCGAAGACTTTGGGCATTGTGACTCCGCCCCCTTCCTGGATGGCTGGCTTCCAACTGACCCTGGAATGAACTGCCAGACCATCCAGTATGAGGCACTCTGTTCCTGTTATACAGCACCCTCACAGGTCGGGAGGGAGATTGTTGACTAGGATTCATTCGCTCTCTGTCACAGGATACCTAGAAGAGTCAAGTCAAATACAAGATACGGGAAGTAGTTATAATTAAGAGCAGTAGTAGAATGTGTCAACGTATGGTTCAGTGCAAGTACAAGCTGATGCAAGTACTGGTACAATTGCGTGTCATATAGTTCAGTAGAGTCAAGAGTTGTGAGGTTTACAGATGCTGTCTGAACAGATGTATCTTGAGTAGGTGCCGGAAGGTGGTTAGGGACTGAGCTGTCCTGGTATTTGTGAGTAGGTCGTTCCACCACTGAGGGCAAGGTGGAGAAGGAGTGGTCTCTGGATGCGGGGGAGCGGAGGGGGGTTACAGCTAATCTTTTGGGGATGAAGGGAGGGATTTTTCTGTTTATTATTATTATTATTTATTTATTTCTTAGCAGACGCCCGTATCCAGGGCGAGTTACAATTGTTACAAGATATCACATTATTTTTACATACAATTACCCATTTATACAGTTGGGTGCAAGAGCCTACCCAGTTAATGTATGTAATTTACTTTTGCTTTTGACTGGGCACCAGTAAAGGAGATTATAGAGTATGTGTGGATTCCTGAATTGACTATTGTTTTATCTTCAACCAGAAAATGGCATAAACTTAGTGTTGTGGTTAATAATTTTGGATTGTACCCTGTAGTGTTTCCATACTGAAATGCAGTGTATCATCCAAATGTCACGAACAACTTTTATTCCCATATTTAAATAACAAATAAAAAACATTTTTAAAAGCTTCACTTTGTTAACAAGCTCTTTTCCTTGATCTGAGATTGGTTTCGGACAGGACAGCTGTGTCTGTAAATTAAAGCACACAAATTCTTGGCAACCTCCTTTGCATTTTTTTTTCAGTGGGAAGGTTTCAACCCATTTGGAGAAATAGTCAGTAGCAGTCAGTATATACTGGTATCCATCTGCGGTTTGTGGAAATGTTCCAGCAAATCAATCCCAGCCAAATCCCATACTGATGATACCTTCAAACAAAAACAAAAACTAATTATTATTCAAACTTACTAGAATACTCTGCAGTGCTGATTCGACCATAAACAGCTTACCATTCTTCTGACATTTGTCACACATAACAATCTTAAATATGAAAAAAAGTATATTACTAACCAAAGATTGCTACCCATGTGTATTATGACATTTTTAAATGGTTGATAAGTATTTCTCAAAGCACATTCAATGTACGTGATCTTTCTGAGAATCAAAATTCTACTTACCCATTCTGTGATATCAACACACGTTCCTGGCCAGTAATATCTGGATGACAAAGCATTTGTTTTGTCTCGAAAACTCCACTGTGCCCTCCCATGGAAGAGTTGTGGAATTCTTTGGACAGTTCCCTGCCCTGCTCCTTTTTCACACCTTTTACTGTTCCCTTTGAACCACAATACAGCACTCCATCTAAATACAAAACTTATATAACACAAAATAGCTAGCTATAACATAATAATGCTACGCAAATTAACTTAATATTAACTCTAAAATCTCAACATGATATATTCTAATCAGTATTTGCATTCAATGGTCATGTAGGTAACTCCAGTGTTAATGAACAAATCGGTATGTAGCATTGATTTTGGCAATTTTCAAGTGGTCGTTGTGCCTATTTCATTGTTAAATACCCGTGCTAATGTTGGTTTATGAAATAATGTTAATATCTTAACAAGCAGTGCTTCTGGCGACTATTTCTTTTGTTTGCATGGGAATTTAAAAGGAAATCCGTGTCAATTGTCATAATTTATTAGGAGTTAATTTGCACTGAGAAAAGAAGGGTTTTAATTAACAAAAAAAATATATAACTCACCTTGAAACAGTATTTAAGTTCTTTGGTGTTAAAAAATAGAATAAACAAACTACAGTATGTCTTTGCTGGGAGGAGGCTGTGTGGTCCAGTGGTTAAAGAAAAGGGCTTGTAACCAGGAGGTCCCCGGTTCAAATCCCACCTCAGCCACTGACTCATTGTGTGACCCTGAGCAAGTCACTTAACCTCCTTGTGCTCCGTCTTTCAGGTGAGACGTAATTGTAAGTGAATCTGCAGCTGATGCATAGTTCACACACCCTAGTCTCTGTAAGTCGCCTTGGATAAAGGCGTCTGCTAAATAAACAAATAATAATAATAATAAAGTGGCAGCAGTAGCAGCACATTTAATTTTAGAGCTTGAGTGTGAGCCTGAGATTGACAGACCCCAGCTGCAACGCCAACGATACAGAGAGATACAGAGGTATACAGGACCAGAGTTCATTTCTTAGATTTAAAAGATGACGATCTAAAAACTCGACTACATCTGTATAGGGTCAACCTCTGTCAAACTGCAGGAGGACCTTGAATTGCCTATGAAAAGGGCCCGTGCCATACCTTCTCATATGAAGGTGGCTTGGCAGCCTTGTCCTTGTATGTCTGTGGGTCATTTCAAAGTATCTCAGAGTAATGGGAGCCATCGATTGCACACAGGTTGAACAGGAATGGTTCCAACATTCAATAAACGTGCAAGTGATTTGTGATGCATCCTATAACATCTAGAACATATGTGCAAATTTCCCTGGCTCCTATTATGATGTGTACATCTTGATACAATGCGCTGTATTTAATCATTTCAGAGACCCAATACACCAGATGGTATGTTAGTAGGTCAGTATTGTAAGATTACCTAGATAATTCAATATCTGTAGTTATGAAAATATTTGAGCCTTTTCTATACTTGTGGTTATGAATGAGATTTATTCACTTTTGTTATATTGCTAAAATGATATACCATTATTTGCACCCAGTGTAATGCTACTACCAAGAAATTATCAATGCAACTGTAGTCTGAACTCTGGATATGTGCATTATATGACAACTGACCTCTACCTAAGAGTAAATAATTAAATCTTATTATAGAAAACGGCATACTATTACAATAAAGTTTCCTTACAGGTGATTGCGGATTTGCGATGTGTCTTTGTTAGGGAGTATTTTTTTTTCTTTTTACCAAAAAAAGATTGCACAATTCACATTAAAAGAGTTGTATATAATAAATTGTAGTCCAATTTTTACCCACATGCCAGATAAATCAGTGTTCTAAATACATGCACATTCTGCATGACAAAATGCACAATTTTAAATGAAGTTTACAAAAAATACACAAATGAGATATTCCCATTATTTTTTTATTTCCATTTGGCTGCTGCTCGCAGGTGGGAGAGCCGCCTCCCTGTACGCTAATAGTTTCCATAGCAGCAAATTCTGCTTCCATTAATTTTTCTTGATCTCCCCCCCCACAAACCTAAATAACATATAATCAAGTTTTGGTCAATATATAATACAATGGATAAAACCAAATGTACATAATAAAGTATAAAGTTAATGAATTTACAGAAAATGGTAGGTCAAATTTTTGTAGGCATGTCACAAAAACAAAAAAAATGGCATCACGCATGCGTAGTTTGTGCAAGTAGCTCAGATTTCTTGAACACCGGCCCTGGATTAATATAATTGCATGCTCCTGAGAAGAATGTAACTTTTTTGAACTGGACAATATTATCAGTGACAACTCGTTCACTCCTATAGTCTCTCATTTTATATGCTCCACCAGGCGTTTCATCTACAAGACCTTGTATCTCTTGGCTCTGTTTCACCAAACAACATTCTAATGATAGAAGCATACAAGGAAATAGTAAACAACCAATCACATGGAGTTTCCTGATAGGTGGGTCAGGCATGGAGGAAGTATTGTACTGTTTGCTACTTGCTTTGACATCATTTTGAATTAAATTAATTCTGGTGCTAGTGAAAACATTATTACTGAAAAATCAGCTTTTGGCTTTTTTTTAGACTATGAGGATTAATTTACTATGCAAGATCTCTTGACTGATTAGAAAGTTGACATTCTGTCATTTGACCAACAGGCCAGCTAGTAAGAGCCTGGTCTCTATAATCAAATACCAGCATGTCAACTTTCTAATCAGTCAAGAGATCTCAACAGGGTTCCATTGTATTCACTTTTATTTTACTATTTACCAAATGTGTTCTTTCCAATCAAGAATATCCAGGGTTCGTTGGATCTATTTCAAGGTGATTCACCTGAAAACTTCTTTATTAATGATGTACTCAAACTAGTTAAACATAAGCAGATAGTTATGGAAGTCAGGTCTGTCTGAATTGTTTATCGTTGTTTAGGGGAACCTTCCTCCAGATTACCGCATCAGTCTGATAGACATTGGTCTTGTGATCGAGTACTTGATGGGTGGAGCATATCGCTGCAACTACACAAGGAAGAGGTTTAGAACTCTCTATCACAATCTCTTTGGGCCCAAGAGGGTAAGTGTAGTAGATTAATATTTCCAGTCAGTGTTCTAAAATGTGATTATTTCTGGGGACAGCACTGTCACACTGTCTTTTGTAATATGCCAATGGCTCCTTCCACTCCTTTGCACTGGTTGCTTGAGAAACTCAGTGTTTCCATTTATACATTAGAAATGGGTGCCTATTAATTGATGATTAATGTTGACAAAGAGATGGAATAAATATGGCATGTCATTAATAGATCTTTACTCAATATGAAAGTAATATAAATTCATAGTTCATACTTGTTTGCTTTTGAATCAGTGAGGCCTCCAAGGTGCTACCATTAAACTTTACTTTCTTGAAGCGATGCAGTGGCGTGGAGCTATGAATATTTTACATACAGTATAATAAAAGACAAGTTAAACATGTTTGTGTAGTGACTTACGTAATATAAGTAATTTTGTTGTGCATAAGCAAACAAAGCAACACAGACTTCTAATCTCAACTTCCCTTATTTGTTTACTGCAGCCGAAAGCTCTTAAACTACTCGGAATGGAGGTATGTGAAGTGTATTGTTATTATATTTATTATTAGTTAATTTGGCAGATGCCTTTTATCCAAGGCAACCTACTGGTGTTATAGGGCAATACATACAAGATTACAGTGCAAAAGCAATATTTAACTACAGTATAGTTTAAGAAAATGCAAGTACTACTAGAATACAATATGAGATAAGAAGTAACAAGTTAAGATTAAAACTGTGTCTCTACAATGACTAATAGTAGTGCAATAGTGCATCAGCTGTGAATCCAGTAACATGGTGCTTAGGTCAGGTGAATGCAGTACATAGTAGGAGAGGTAGATCAAGAGATGTACAAGTGCAGTCTAAACAGGCGGTGGAAGGCAGTGAGAGACAGAGGAGTCCTGAAGTTCTCCAGTAGCTAGTTCCACCACAGAGGGGCTAGAAAAAAGGAGCGGGCACTGAATTATGGAGAGTGGAGGGAAGGCATGACCAGTCCACCAGTAGAGGAGGTGTGGAGAGGGCAAGATGGGGTGTAGGGAGACACAAGGGATTGGAGGTAGGAGGCAGCAGTGTGGTGAAGAGAGCAGTACACAAGACAAAGGATCTTGAATTGAATGCGAGCAGAGATGATTAGTCAGTGCAGAGTGTGAAGCTGAGGGGTAGCATGAGAGTAGTGAGGTTAAGAGAAAACAAGATGAGCAGCAGAATTTTGTTTTTTAATTTAGTAGATGCCAATTGTTTTTATCATTTTCTCCCCAATTTGGAATAGCCAATTATTTTTAAGCACAGCTCACTGCTACCACCCCCTTGCTGACTCGGGAGCAGCAAAGATGAACACACGCTGTCCTGCGAAGCGTGTGCCGTCAGCCGGCTGCTTCTTATACACACGTCACGGACAGCAGTGCAATAGCCGGGACTCGAACCGACGACGTCCAGGCTATAAGGCGCATCCTGGACTCCATGCGGAGCGCCTTTACTGGATGCGCCACTCGGGAGCTCTGAGCAGCAGAATTTTGAATGAGCCAAAGGGGGCGGATAGTCAAAGCAGGGAGACCAGCAAGGAGAGCGTTACAGTAGTGCAATATGGAGAGTACAGAGCTTGGACTGCGAGTTCAGTGGAATAAGTAGTGAGAAAAGGACAGATTCTGTAAATGTTGTTAAGAAAGATGCAGCAAGTGTGTGACAGGGAGGAGATGGCGAAGGAGGAGTCAAGAGTAACACCAAGGCAGAAGGAGACAGAGAAAGAGGGATAGAGTCAAGGGAGACTGAGGAGGGAGAGAAAGCAAAAGGAAAGAGGAGATTAGATTTAGAGAGGTTGCGTTTGAGGTGATGTGAATGTGTCCAAGTTGAGATAGCTGAAAGATACGGGAGGAGATGTGGGAATCAAAGGAGGGAAAGGAGAGGAAGATCTGGGAATCATGAGTGTAAATGTGGTAGGACAAAAAAGAGGAGGTGAGAGTACCTAGCGAGCGTGTGTAGAGTGAGAACAGGAAGGGTCCCAGGACAGATCCTTGGGGTACACCTGTAGAGGGGGTGAGGAGAAAAGAGAGAGCCATGCCAGGAAACCTGGAAAGCGGTTAGAGATAGGAGGAAAACCAGGCAAAGAGCAGTACCTGAAAGCCACAGGTCAGAGAGAGAGGAGAAGAGAATAGCATGATCAACACTGTCGAAGGCAGAGGAGAGGTCAGGGAGAATTAGACTGGAGGAGAGGGGCAGCCCGAGGAGAGAGTCAGTTACAGAGAGGAGGGTAGTTTCCGACGAGTGTGCAGGACGGAACCCGGATTAAAGAGGGTCAAGCAAAAAGTGCTCTGTGAGGAAGGATGCCAGCTGGCAGTGGACCGATCGCTTGAGAGTTTTAGAGAGGAATGGGAGGGTGATAGTTCTTGGTGGAACAAGGGTCAAGAGAAGGTTTCTTAAGAATGGGGGTGATGTGAGCAGTTTTGAAGGGAGCCAGAGAGCAGAGAGATGTTAATGACGGAGGAGATAAAATGAAGAAAAGCCAGGGCAATGGATTGGAAGAAATGAGTAGGAAGGGGATCCAGGAAAGTCCATGAGTAAAGAGCAAGAGTCAAAGTCAGATAGTGGCGTGAAAGTTGAGAGTAAGGGTGGGTGGCAGGAAGGCGGTATGTGTTCATGTGGGAGTGGGGTAAGATAGGGCTCACCTGGTAAAAGCAATACTGTGTGGAGTGTTGGCTGTTTCATGCTAGCATGGGTCAAATCCTGTTCACGATGGGTTGATAATTTAGTTTTTCGGGACCACAGGGAGTGCTGCATCAGCCTTTGCAATCCAGCAAGATTAGGGAGATAAATCAGCTGAGGATAGTTCACCTCATCCTGCTTTAGCAGCGCCTACTGGTCAGGAGCACAGCACATCCAGGCAGAGACTCCACAGGCTGGGCCTCGTCTCCAGGGTTTAGTAGCTTGGTACTGTTTCTAGGTTTGGCAGGTGGAAATAGAAGATTTTGATTGGTAAATGGGTTGCATTTTCAAATTTGGTAATAACAAATTTATAATAAAAATAATGCAAGGTAGTTACTATTTTACCTTGTCTTAAAAAAATATTTACTGTAAGCAATGTACTTTTAAAAAATATTTTACATCAAATATACGTAAAAGTTCTCAAGGTTTAAAGTTAAATATTCAACATAGTGTTTGTCATCCAACAATAGAGAACAACATCCTTCTCTTTTAGTTAATTTTCCTGACAAAAGTTTTTATAATGATTCTGATAGGCAATCTGCAGTTTGAACCTTATTTCACTTTTACGCATATTTAAACCAAAATGATCTACACAAGAAGTCTTTGATATTGTAATGGAACTATGTGTACCCCTTAAAACAACAGCTGTTTTGATCATTAAAATATATCTTCCTTATTTAATATGTTTGTGTCATTTGAAAAAGATTGATATTTCTCAACATGAATGAATGGGTCTCAATATGCCAATACATTTCCAGTGAGCATTATGGGCTTGATAATGTGTTAAGATATCACATATATTAAAGTGTAGCCTTCTAAGTTCCAGAAGCAGCTATACATGTAACTCTGCATGTCTTTCTCAGGATGACATGCCTATGAGAAGAGACAGGCAGAAGACTACCAGGAAGGGAGAAGAGGAGGTGGACATTGACTTGGATGACCCAGAGATTAACCACTTCCCCTTTCCCTTCCATGAGCTCATGGTGTGGGCTGTGTTGATGAAGCGGCAAAAGATGGCCCAGTTCTTCTGGCAGCATGGTGAGGAGGCCATGGCCAAGGCCCTGGTGGCATGCAAGCTGTGCAAAGCCATGGCACACGAGGCATCAGAGAATGATATGGTAGATGACATATCACAGGAGCTGAACTACAATTCCAGGTTGGTGTGCATGCACACATCTTAGACAGACAGGTGTAATTCAAGGGCAGTTCAACTAAGCGGCCATTACATTACTGCCTTTATTTTGAATGACAGAAAATCCTGGAGTATTAAAGTATTAAAGTAATTATAGCTAGAAAAACCATTTAATCTGATTATTGTATTTAAGGAACAACTTCTAATCCTATCAGGTCAATATGTAAGAATGCCCATCTTGGAACTGTGAACTGTAGAGGTACCTACCAGGTTGTTTTTTCCAGAAATGTTTACATGGTGCACACATTTCCCAGGCTGAATGTTGTTGTTTTTTTCTGCTTTCTAATCACCATGATTTCCCACCTAATTATTTTTTTTGCACCACCTGAGATTTTTTTTCATTCATTTTAATTATTTCTTCCATATTTACTTTTCCTGACAGAGATTTTTTTTTTTTTTTAGCAAATAGTGCTAAAAAATTCCTACAATAAACACTTTTCTTGTCTGTGTTTCTTAGTTGTTGGAGTCAAAATGTGCAAACAGAATACAGTAAATAATAATAGCAATACCAGTATACAGTGTATGTACTTGAAATAAATACAACAGACACACTAAGTAACTGGCATGTGTGTCCTGCAGGGAGTTTGGTCAGTTGGCAGTGGAGCTGTTGGACCAGTCCTACAAACAGGATGAGCAGTTGGCCATGAAACTGTTGACTTATGAGCTGAAGAACTGGAGCAATGCCACCTGCCTCCAGCTGGCTGTGGCAGCCAAGCACAGGGACTTCATCGCCCACACCTGCAGCCAGATGTTGCTCACAGATATGTGGATGGGGAGACTGCGCATGAGGAAAAACTCTGGACTGAAGGTAAGCTCAGGGGTCCTCATTCAACATATGGCTGGTTTTACAGTCCTCTATTAACACTAATCTTTGACTTCCATAACTAATGTAAAGGTAAAAAAGATTGGTGCTAATAACAATAGCCCATAATACAACACTAGCCGTAACTGTTTTAAACTTGTGCATTATGTTTATGTATTGTTTTCTAAACATCAAGGTACTGGGTATAAATCCCCTTTTCCTGTTCAGGCTACATGTTGTAATTCTCATTAAATTCAGAATCTGCCCTGACTGTTGCTACAGAAACATACTGGAACATATGCATACTCACAAAGCAGCACACCTGTTTGTATATTAATACTCAACAGAGAAACATTATGACTAATTGAGGGCTATTATAATACTTTGCTACCCAATTACTGACTTCTTTCTTTTATTGCAGATCAACGGTTATTATAGATGCTAATCTAAAATGTATCTTAATCTCCTGATTAGTTCAGACCCGTCTGCATTATTACACAATCCCAATGCAATAATCAGTCACTGTCTTCTGCAAATGCTTTTCCATTCTGACATTGCCCAAGTTGCTCTGTCTGTTTGTTTGTATTCCAGCCTTGAACTCTTAGATTAAATATCATACAATTGCACTTCAGTTTTTCTTAAATGTGTAGACTGGATTTTATGTTCCTATACTGGTATTTCACCATGGGACTTCATTATTTTTATTGTTTTTACGAGTGAAACATTCTTTGTTTCTGTGTGGATTTATGCACTGATCTTCTCTGTCTGTCTGTTTGTCACACTCCACATGGTGAACACAGTAAATGCACTGAATTTTCACAAATCTTCTGCAAACATTTAACAAAGACGCCTAGCCTCCAATAGACATTTTGAGTATAATTTGAAAAACTATTGATTTTATAAACATTTTAACATATATTAATATTAAAAATATCTAACACATTTAATTTATCTGCTACTGTATTTCATGCATTATATTTATTTATTTTTCACTTTGTCACCTGCACAGGTCATCCTTGGACTGTTGTTGCCACCCTCGATCCTGAACCTGGAGTTCAAGAACAAGGATGAGATGTCATACGTGCCCCAGGATCAAGAGGCCTACCTTCAGGAGAAGGAGACAGAGGAGACTGAGAAGCCAGTGAAGGAGAAGGAAGAAGAGGACATGGAGTTCACAGTAAGATCATACTGTGGGACGAAGTACAACTCTGTGGTGAGAGCACCCACCTCAGCCCCCTTTACCCCTCGGCTTCTGAGCAATAGGGTGGCTGAACCCGGGTATCTGTCTAGACTGGGTTGTGGTGTAGATAGCATAACGTAAAAAAAACAAATACAGAATGTGCTGTTTTCTACAGATTACCAATAAACTGGCACCATAGAAAAACTATAGCTGAATAAAAAGCTTAACAGTAATAAGTATAGATACTAAGTTTAGATACTGAAGCAATTAGTGGTGAAATTTTAATTTAAATCAACCAAACGAGTTGTTTTAGGCTTGGAAAGAATCCCCCTTCTTCCCAAAGTTATATGTGGCTTGCAATGTTTATTTGTTTGTTTTATTCTTTGCTTGTCTGTTTGTTTGTTTTTTTCCAAATCTATAGCAAACACTGCAAACAAAAGGCTGAGGTACTGTACTGTATTTTAATTCAGTTCACATTGCCACATTTAAAGGGACTGTACAATAGGACAACAGACAGTGTGATCTGCATTGCACACTCCTGGAAAATGTTATTGCAGCACTTGATACCTTTCTTTTTGCACTTGTTACATATAACTGATACATAGTGTCTTTACATATAACTGATACATAGTGTCTTTACATATAACTGATACATAGTGTCTTTTCTACAATGAATAAATAATTGTCCCCAAGTCTGACGTTTAACTGGTGAAGCATAGCTAGTACTGCATAAAGGCACCCTGGAATGACAATAGTGGATAAATATTCTCAATGACTACTTGAGTTTTACAATGCACCTATTGTCTACACAACAAATCACATTTAGGCAACCCAAGACAATCTTCCAACAACCTTTGATTTCAATTTAAACCAAACAGTGCCTTTGCAATATATCAAATATCTAATATGTGCATATTGTTTTACTTCTTAGCTTCTTAGTTATATAAATATAAAAATAAAAAGTTTTTTGTTTTGTTTTTGTCTTGGAAATTGCTTCAACCTTACTGCACACTTCAGTTCTCTTAAACCAGTGTGAAACTGCACCATAAAAGATAGACTGAAATTACAATAATCTGGAGCTGGTGAGATTTTTACCATGCATTTAGTCACCTGCAATATCAGGAAAGTACTGTAGTGCAGTTTTCTAATGTTACAAATTTATATTTGAAAACTCAGCCCTCTTTTTCTCTCCCCTTTATCCTTCTTTCACTTTTTCAGGCAATGCTGGGGAAAGTAAATAAGGAGTCTTCCAGAAAAAAAGTTGTAGAGGATGTCCAGAGCAGGCAAAGGCTAATACCCTTTGGAAGAAAAATCTATGAGTTTTACAACGCGCCCATTGTCAAGTTTTGTTTTCATACTGTGAGTATTTCAAGGTTCTAATACAGTCAAGCTCCATTACAAAACAGAGGTACCAGTCTGAAGGCACCGATATATCATATTGCTGATACCTGTACAGACTTATGTGCTCTGCTTTGCTATCCTGCATCATTAGTTGTTCATAACAATAAGATTAGTATAAAGGTTTTTTTGTTTTCTTTGAATGAACATTGATGTTACTTCAGATAAAGCATGACTTATTTTTCTCATCTAGATGGCATACGTTGGCTACTTGATGCTGTACAACTACATTGTTCTTGTGAAGATGGACATTTGGCCTTCTTCTCAGGAGTGGATTGTTATCGCCTACATTTTTACACTGGGAATAGAGAAGATGAGAGAGGTAATATAAATGAAAAAAATGCTTCGTGAAAAAATGTCTTAACACTGTCAAGGGCCAGGGTATTCTGTATCCTGACTCTTTCCTCCTTTGGTGTAATTTCAATATGTGTATATGTGTTCCACAGATCCTCATGTCTGAGCCTGGGAAGCTGTTGCAGAAAGTGAAGGTGTGGCTGCAGGAGTACTGGAACATCACTGACCTCATGGCTATTCTTCTGTTCTCTGTGGGGTTGGTGCTGCGACTACAAGAACCCCCTTTCATGAGCTATGGCAGAGTCATCTACTGTGTCAACATCATTTACTGGTATATTCGACTGCTGGACATTTTTGGAGTCAATAAGTATTTGGGCCCCTATGTCATGATGATAGGAAAGATGGTAAGTGCATCACAGTCTAAAATGCAATTTTTCTAGCCACAGACAAAAAAACAGTAGCTGTAGTACCAGTTTTATTTTACAATCATTGCGTAGTTTAGAGTCTAGCAATTGAAACTTTATGAGATCCTATTCACAGCCGTCACCAGTAGTTATTCATAGGAATCCTTTTTTCAGGTTTTATTTTCGTTCCTTTTTATTTTTTTAAATGGGGTTAAAACTAGAAATTTAAACAACTTGAATCTGTTAACACAGATACACAGATATATTTTAGATACACTTAGCAAATAATATATCAGAAGAAAGGATCTTGATGATGGATTAAATGGATTAAGAACATCTGCATGATTTATAGTAGATATTAAAACAATATTACAGAATTGACCTGTCAGATTAAAATAACTTTTCTCGACGACATTTCCATTTAACCCTTATTAAGAAAGGGGAAGAAAAAAAAAAAAAATCTTAAAAACCAAACCCTCCACATGCTATTCATCATTGGAATCTACACAAATTGCAATTTCCACCACTAGAGGGAGCATAAGTCCACAAAAAGCCTTTCATACAAGAAAACCCACTGCTTTGCCATCATACTGTATAGTGTTGGTCGCTGCAAATATGTAATCGTATGTGCAGTTTAATTAAAAAGCTTTAAGTTGTATTTAATGTGAAGCTTTGTAAATCTGTCACCAATTTCAATTTCCATTTTGGCAGATGATCGATATGATGTATTTTGTCATCATTATGCTGGTGGTCTTGATGAGTTTTGGAGTTGCACGGCAAGCAATTCTCAATCCCAACGAGGACCCCTCCTGGATGCTGGCAAGGAATATATTCTACATGCCCTACTGGATGATCTATGGAGAAGTGTTTGCAGACCAGATAGACCGTAAGCCATACATTGCATTCATCACCATGTCACACATCAAACGTTTTTGAACAGTAATATACAGGGTGATTCATAAGCAATGCACCATAGGAAAAACACAATACTACAGAACTTTTTTCAAATCTCACAGACAACACCATCACACTGACACTCTGGACGATGTCCGAGCAAAATGGAATCAAAGAATTACCAGTCCAATTGCAATGCTAAATTCAAACGTCCTGTGATAAGGTTTTTTCTTCATTTGATGCCATGAATCAATATACAGGATATACCATAAGTCAGGCCACATAGGCACTGTCATATATTATGCTGATTTGAATGTTCTCTGTTGAATCGGGCTACTGCAGTATAGTGTAACAAGAATATGTTTACTTCTTAGCTTTACACTTGTGTCATTAAAATGCTATTGTAATGCACATATACCTTGTTAATAATCACTGGATGCTTTCTGTTTTTCTTCTTTCCAGCTCCATGTGGACAGAACATAACTAGTGAGGATGGTAGTATAGTGGAGCTGCCTCCTTGTAAAATAGGAGCATGGATCGTTCCGGCCATCATGGCGTGTTACCTCTTAGTGGCAAACATCCTTTTGGTTAACCTTCTAATAGCTGTGTTCAAGTAAGTCCAAAATCATGACATTGGATGTAGTCTTTAAAATGAACAGCAGTTAGGTTCTATACAGTAAAACAGTACATTGTACATTATAAATTATAGATTTAATAATCCTACTGTTTTACAGAAGATTGAATCATGTAAATATATGTAATGCTGAGTTAAAGCCCAGATGATAAACTTTAGCAAAATGATAAGGTACTTGTGAGAATGTTGTTATACTAATAAGATGTTAGAAAAGGTGTTTGAAAGGTTATCCCCCCCTTTGCAGCTTAAAGAGTAAGTAGCGGGGTTCTGAAAAATATAGCATTAACTATTTAAATAATGTACCTGTCATTTTTCTTTTCATTGTAAATATCCTGAGAACTTTTTACACTTATAACTTTATTTCTGTTTCAAAGCGCTTTTCAAAATGGCCACTATAGTGCCCTGGAGTTTGAGATCTGTCCCCTAAATCACTGCAGGAAGAGCAATAAAAAAATAAAATAAAACATAACAACAAGTGCTCTGGCTTTTCTGTTCCGTACCACATCATGGATCATTATTGCTGTGTTACCTGTTTGACAATGTGGCCGTTAATCCTTACACTATCTGTGCACTAGAGTGGACATTTTGAAAAGGCCTATGAAACAGACTTTAAAGTTATAAGTGTAAAAAGTTGTCAGGATGTTAACAGTGAAAAGAAAAGCTACAGGTACGTTATTTAAACAGTTGTAGCAACACGTGAGGATGTGTAACGCTATTTTTCAGAACCCCGCTACTTACTCTTTAAGTCATTATAGGTTCATAGTTTGCCAAACGTTTTTATTTGGTAAATTCAAATGACGTTGGTAAGGGATGAAGTTTTGAAAAATTGGTTCTGAAAGGTGTTAGTACATTAAATAAAATGTAGTTCTTTAATCCCTGAACATCCCTAAACAATGAATGTTGTTGTTAAATATTGAATCCCTTTAAGAGTCTCCAATTAGTACATAGTACACCAATAATGTGTATGTTTGTAGAAAGGGGTGCTCCTTGAGATTTTTACTTATGGCTCCATGTCTTGCTTATGTAACTGTTGTTGTTTTTTGCAGTAATACCTTTTTTGAAGTCAAATCCATATCCAATCAGGTGTGGAAGTTTCAGAGGTATCAGCTCATCATGACGTTCCACGAAAGGCCTGTTTTGCCACCCCCACTGATCATCTTCAGTCACATGACAATGGTATGCCAACATCTGTGCTGCCGCTGGAGGAAGCATGAGGATCAAGACGAGAGAGATTATGGACTGAGTGAGTGAACACATTATTTTGGGTAATCAGAAGAACACTGAGGTTGTTTACACTAAAGACCCCCTTTTCACTCTTTTTCAAGTTAACACAGCAGCTTAAGAGGTATCAGCTAAGCATGGCTAAGTAGTGAGGTGCATTAATGAACTGCATTTTCAACACAGGTAAAAATGAAAAGTATCCAATGCCAATATATAAGCCCAAACTGACCAAAGTTGTTAAGTCGATAATCTCAATACCTTGTACTGTTCATGTCTTCTGTAGAGCATGCTCATTATAGCTAATGCTGACACTCAAATTGAAGCAGTCTCAAATGCTATCTTATTTCCATGCCCAATAAGTTTCAATCAACCACTTAAATAAAAGGTACCGCATGGTTGTCATGAAATATTTTGCAGTGTTTTCATAAACTTATAACTTAGAACTCTGCTTAAAGGTACTGAGCAAGAACCTGATAACTTGTGTTACAATCAAAACAAAGTACTTTCACTGGAGGGTTTGATTATTTTTTACTGTAAACCATAATTAAGCAGAGGCCACTGATAAACATTAGTCCAAGACCTATGTCAGTTTAAATATTATATTGCAAAGCTGTGGCAAAGGGGTTACAGTGTGCAGGTGATCAATAAACAGACAGACAATTATAATCCCGGTGCAATGCTGTTTAATGGTTGTATTTTGGAATCCAAATGCCTGATGGCTAACAACAGTAAATAATAACAATGTCAGTGAGAAGCAATACAGCGACGTGTATTGCTTATTTGTAATCCGCGGGTTTGCCCCGAAATAATAACAGTCCCATTTCAGTTCACCCACACGTAACACATACACAAACACAAACACCCGTCCACAGTGCGTGCTCTAGTGCTCATGGTGAAAATACAGTACTTTAGTGCAAACAAAGTTGTCCAAGTTTGTGCTGGCCTTTAGCGACAGCTCCTGGATCATGTTAAGCCATCTAAGTAATCACAAACGACAATAAACAAACAAAACACTCACAATTTTCTCCACACAAAACACAGGTCCTTCCAGGCTGTTCTCTAACCAAAACGAAGGAACAGATTACGTTGCTTCGTCCCCTACTTATACCGTCACACATGACCCCTTGGTAAATGATTGCAGCCACTCCTCCATAATTTCCCTTCCGGGTCGATGAGTTAATGCACCAAAGCTCCGCCAACTTTCTAAATGACCGACTTTCTTTTAACCCTAGAAATGAAGTGTCAGGCCAAACAGTCCAGGGTACTCTGTTCCTGTTACTTAGCGCCCTTACAGGTCAGGAGGGAGATTTAACACCAAGAATCATTGTCTTTCTGTCACATATCCCACCACTCAGAGTGGAGCCAAAGGAACACTCGGCTGAATCTACCTTTCCCATTACTCCCCCCTTGCGGGAAAAATAATCTGCATTTATGCGGTCTTTCCCCGCACAATGTACCATGTGGTACATGAAAGGCTGCAATGCCAGATACCACTGAGTTATCCGGGCATTGCTATCCTTCATTGTGCTTAACCACTTGAGTGGGGCGTGGTCTGTGACAAGATTAAATGAATGTCCCAGCAGGTAGTATCGTAAAGAGTAAGTAGCCCATTTAATGGCCAAACACTCCTTTTTGACCACGCTCTTTTTGCTGATATACAATATCGGGTGTCCTACTCCGTCAGCGTTTTGAGACCGCACCTAAACCCACATCCGACGCATCAGTGTGGAGGATGAATCTCTTGGTGAAATCAGGTGTAATGAGAGTGGGGGCCTAGCAGAGTTCGCTTAATAGTATCAAACGCCCCCTGACACTAGATTGACCATTTAATTAAATTTGGTGCACTCTTTTTGGTGAGGTCGACTAAAGGGTTAACCACTGTGGCACACTTGGCGATAACGCGGCGGTAATAACCGGCTAATCCCAGTAGCGACCTCACCTGAGTCTTGGTTTTGGGGATCACCGCATCTACCAAAGCCTGGATTTTGGTGACAATGGGTTTCACCCTTCCATTCCCCATTAAAAATCCTAAATATTGAGTCTCTGTTTTGGCAAATGCGCATTTTCCCAAGTTAGCTGTCAGCCGGGCTACCTTTAGAGACTGAAGGACGGCTGTAACCCTAGCCAAATGCTCTTGCCATGTGGAGCTGTAAATAACCACATCATCAATATACGCTGCTGCATATTCATGATGTGGGTGTAAAACCTGGTCCATCAGCCTCTGAAAGGCAGTTGGTAGCCCAAATGGCATGGTTTTGAAATGAAACAGCCCTTCAGGGGTTGAAAATGTGGTTTTCTCTCAAGAACAGCAGGTTAAGGGGATCTGCCAGTATCTCTTTGTCAGGTCCATAGTAGATAAACTTCACCTTTCCCAGTCTAACTAGAAGTTTGTCGACCCAAGGCATAGGGTATGCATCGAACTTGGCAATAGTGTTTACCTTCCGGAAGTCCACACAGAAGCGATTGGTGCTGTCTTTCTTGGCCACTATGCCAGTTGGACTGCACCAGTCGCTCCTGGAAGGCTCAATCACCCCAGGTTTGAGAATGTCCCATACCTCTTTGCGAACGCCACTTCGTCAACTTTCCAGGATCCGGTAAGGTCGCTCTCGTACTGTGACACCTGAGGGCGAAATAATATCATATTCAACCAAGTTAGTCCTGCCGGGCAAGTCAGATTAAACATCGCTGAACTCCTCAATAAGCTTACACAGCTCCCATTGCTGATCTGGAACCAATTGTTCCCCCATTGAAATAATTTTAGTGCTAGGGGTCTCTGGACACGGGACTAAATCATCCTCTATATCGCCTGGGGCTATAAATAAGGCCCCCCTTGCCTGAAAGGCATTAATAAATTTACATGATAAATTTCACGTTCATTACAGCGATCGGGCTGTCTAATTTCATAATTCACCTTTCCTTTAGCCCGAATCACTTCATATGACCCCTGCCATTTAGCACATAATTTTGATTCTGAGGAGGGAAGAAGCAACTTGTCCCCTGGTCGAAAAGTTTGAATTTGTGCATGTTTATTGTAATGCTGCTGTTGCCAGTGCTGAGCCGATTTGAGGTTGTCCTGGGTCAAACAACCAACCAAATCCATGTAGTGAAGCATGTGCTCCAGTAGGAGCACATGCTTCACTACATTTTTGGACGAGTCTTTGTGCTCCTCCCATCCCTCTCTCAACAGATCGAGGATGCTGCGAGGCTGTCGGCCATACAACAGCTTGAAGGGGGAGAACCCTGTCAAACTCTGCGGCACCTCTCTTACTGCAAAAAGGAGGTAGGGAAGAAGTGATGCCCAATGCTTTTGCTCTTGAGTTACAAAACTTCTCAGCATCTGCTTCAAGGTCTGATTAAATCGTTCCACCAACCATCCATCTGTGGATGATAAGCAGATGTCCTGATGGGACATATTTTTAATATTTTATACACTTGCTGTAACGTTTTACCCAAAAAGTTGGTTCCATGATCAGTCAAAATCTCTAGCCATAATCTGCAACTCTGTGGCTATTGCAGTGGCACTAGTGGACCTCAATGGAACTGCCTCCGGGTATCGCGTTGCATAATCTCCCACCACTAATATATGCGTATACCCAGAATCAGAAGGTAGCAAAGGGCCCACTTTGTCCATTGCAATGCGTTCAAAGGGGGTGGAAATAATCGGCAGTAGAACCAAAAGGGCGGGGCGCACTCAACCCGGTGCTACTCGCTGGCAGTCGGGGCTCAGATGCGACCAGGTACGCCTCCGGGTCATCCTCCGCCGTCATCTTCAAAACCCAAGCTTTCGGGGCCATCATTGCGGGTGCTGCTGTAGTGTGTAGCATTATTGCCAGCCCTACCATCTCAATGAGCGCGGTGAATCGCTCCTCTCTCCTCCTCTGCTCTGCCTCCCGTCTGCTATCCAGCGCCTCCAGCAGCTCTGCCAGTGCGTTGCGGTCCATGATCCCGTGTTCTGACACCACGTGTGGCAAAGTGGTTAACAGTGTGCAGGTGCAGGTGATCAATAAACAGACAGACAATTATAATCCATGTTGTTTAATGGTTTTGTAATCCAAATGCCTGATGGCTAACAACAGTAAATAATAACAATGTCAATGAGAAGCAATACAGCGGCGTGTATTGCTTATTTGTAATCCGAGGGTTGGCCCCGAAATAATAACAGTCCTGTTTGAATTCACCCACACATAACACATACACAAACACCCGTCCACAGTGCGTGCTCTAGTGCTCGTGGTGAAAATACAGTACTTTAGTGCTAACAAAGTGCAGTGTTGTCCAGGTGTGTGCTGGCCTTTAGCGACAGCTCCTGGATCGTGCCTAGCCGTCTAAGTAATCACAAACAGTATTATTCCGACACGACGATAAACAAACAAAACACTCAAAATTTTCTCCACACAAAACGCAGGTCCTTCCAGGTTGTTCACTAACCAAAACGAAGGAACAGATTACGTCCCCTACTTATACCGTCACTCCAATCCGCGGCTGCCACATCATTTCCCTTCCGGGTCGATGAGTTAATGCACCAAAGCTCCGCCCCATTTCTAAATGACGACTTCCTTTAACCCTAGAAATGAAGTGTCAGGCCAAACAGTCCAGGGTACTCTGTTATTATTATTATTATTATTATTTATTTCTTAGCAGACGACCTTATCCAGGGCAACTTACAGTGCAAGTAATAATACAATTAAGAGCAAGATAAATACAATGATAAATACAATGACTTTGGTTCAAGCAAGTACAAGTGTGACAAAATACAATTCAGTAATACAGCAGATAACAATGTCAGTGATAGTTACATCAGGATATAATTAAATACAAAATACTACAGATTAAACACTTGGCAGATTACCGTACTCTGAAGTACAGGATTAAATGCAGTAAAATAGGGGGCAGATAAGAGCAAGTAAAGCGCATTTAAAGAAGGGTGATAAGTGTCCCAGGGGAAAAACAGAGGAGTTCTACAGCTGCTTTCTGAAGAGGTGAGTCTTGAGGAGGCGCCGGAATGTGGTCAGGGACTGGGCAGTCCTGACATCTGTAGGAAGGTCATTCTTCCACTGCGGGGCGAGGGTGGAGAAGGAGCGGGCTCTGGAGGCAGGGGAGCGTAGAGGAGGTAGAGCCAGTCTTCCAGTGCAGGCGGAGCGGAGAGGTCGAGTGGGGGTGTAGGGAAAGATGAGGGTCTGGAGGTAGCTGGGTGCAGTCTGGTCAAGGCATCTGTAGGCTAGTACAAGAGTCTTGAACTGGATGCGAGTGGTGATCGGGAGCCAGTGGAGTGAGCGGAGTAGTGGAGTTGTGTGGGAGAAGCGGAGCAGCGGAGTTCTGGATGAGCTGGAGCGGACGGATGGTGGACGCAGGGAGGCCAGCCAGGAGGGAGTTGCAGTAGTCTAGGCGGGAGAGTACCAAGGCCTGGACCAGGAGCTGGGTGGTGTTGTTGGTGCGGAAGGGTCGGATTTTTCGGATGTTGCTCAGGAAGAATCGGCAAGTGCGTGCCAGAGTGGAGATGTGCTGGGAATAAGAGAGGTAGGGGTCCAGGGTGACTCTGAGGTTCTTAGCTGAGGAAGAGGGAGAGAGTGTGGTAGATTCCAGAGGAACAGAAATAGCAGACAGACAGGTAGAGATACAGGAGGGGATGGTGGAGTCAGAGGTGGGGAAGGAGAGGAAAATCTGAGCATCATCAGCATAGAAATGGTATGAGAAACCATAGGATGCGATGAGGGGGCCCAGGGAGCGGGTGTAGAGAGAGAACAGGAGAGGACCCAAGACTGACCCTTGGAGGACTCCTGTTGAGAGAGGGCGAGGTGTGGAGGTTGCTCCATGCCAGGTTACCTGGTAAGTGTGGTTGGAGAGGTAGGAGGAGAACCAGGCCAGAGCAGTGCCAGAGATTCCCAGGTCAGCGAGAGAGGATAGTAGAATAGAGTGATCGACAGTGTCAAAGGCAGCAGAGAGGTCGAGGAGAATTAGGACAGAGGAGAGAGAGGCAGCTCGGGCAGAGTTTAGTGAGTTGGTGACAGACAGGAGGGCGGTTTCAGTGGAGTGAGCAGAGCGGAAGCCAGATTGGAGAGGGTCGAGCAGGGAGTGGTTGGACAGGAAAGCAGAGAGCTGGCGGTGTACAGTCCGCTCGAGGGTTTTGGAGAGGAAGGGTAGGAGGGAGACAGGATGGTAGCTCTGGAGGGAGGAGGGTTTTTGAGGAGGGAGTGATAGAGGCTTTTTGAAGGCAGAGGAAAGAGACCAGAAAGGAGAGAGGTGTTGAGAAGGGAGGAGATGAAGGGAAGTAGAGCAGGAGCAGCAGCTTGAAAGAGGTGAGTGGGTAGCCGGTCCCGGGCACACGTGGTTGGTTTGTGACCCTCGAGCAGGGAGGAGAGGTCAGAGTCTGAGAGGGGCGAGAAGGTGGAGATTGAGGGTGAGTTAGTAGGGGATGCAGTGGGTGTTCCCATTACTTAGCGCCCTCACAGGTCGGGAGAGAGATTTACCACCAAGAATCATTGTCTTTCTGTCACAAAACCTTACATGTTTACTGATATGCTCAGAAATAAAAAGCAGAATAAAAAACAATTTGTTAAGTAGACAGCACTAAGTAAATGTAGACTAGGGGGTCTATTTTAACGATCTAAACTTTTGTGGATCTTAATTACGTAACCCTTAAATGTGATGTTAATCTAGCTGTGGGTTTTCCCCAGAGGTTATTTATAGAACCATTTATTGATATTACCATTTGCAACAAATATACAGTAAAATGGTATTCATTTATTTTAGGATGGCAGTATTAAGATCCACCACTGTTTTGATAAATAAACCCATGGACCTCTTAGAACATTTGGATTTCTTTGTTATAAACAGAATTGTTCATCACAGAGGACGAACTCAAGAAGGTGCATGACTTTGAAGAGCAGTGTATTGAGGAGTACTTCAGAGAAAAGGACGACCGGTTTAACTCTTCAAATGATGAAAGAATCAGAGTCACGTCTGAGAGGTTTGTGTGCAGAACAGTACTTTCAGAATAAAAACTAATATACAGATACAATAATTAAATGGCAATTTTATTAATGTGTTTATGTATTCCTGTCTACTGTATATAAACAACAGTATTCAATACATTAATATGTTATAATACGACACTATATATTTTTTCATTCACAAGAATTCTTCATGGTCAGACTTATTGTGCCCAATTATTTTACACCCAATTGTCTCCCCAATTTAGAATGCCCAAACATTTGTTTCCCCTCATCGCAGCAATTCCCCACACAGCTCCGGACACCTGAAGGTTCAGTGGCTGTCCTCTGATCCCACAACCAAGCAAGTTTCTTTGAGAGCAGATGTCAGCGACCAACCAACATCTGGAGGGCAAAAACCAGCCCAACAGGTGTCCGCTTTTGAGCTCACTGGGCACCTGGCCAGCAGGGTTCGCTGTAGTGCGATGAGGGGAAACAGTCCCTGCCGGTTTTGCCTCTCGAACCCACGGGACCACCAGAGCCTTTTTCATTCATGTAGCAAGTAGGTGCCACGTTCCAAACTTTGCAAGAAGACAGTGGGGAGACAAGAGTTAAGAAACCCACAATGATTACAGTACATCCCAACTGAAAGTCTTATTTTATTAATTTAACCATTAACTGGAGAACGACTGTGGACAACAAATACAAGGTTTATGTTTTGTTTTTGAAATTCACTTTACATTTTTACTCGTTTATTCTGGATGTTTTGTTTCCTATTTTTAGCAAATAGATGTCTCCTGCAGCAGACACTGACATTTTTCCACAGCTCAGAAAGGAAGCAATGCTAAATATTTCATCCTTGTGTGGGTTTTATTATTATTGTATTTTGTTTTCAGAGTTGAGAACATGGCCATGCGTTTGGAAGAGGTCAACGAACGTGAACACTTTATGAAGGCCTCCCTTCAGACGGTGGACACACGGCTCGCTCAAATGGAGGAGATAATTGGGCGCATGGCAACAGCACTGGAAAAAGTGGCTGGTGTCGAAAGAGGTGAAATCAACAAGACAAGGTCGAGAACTTCCTCAGATTGCACTGACACTGCCTACATTATCAGACAGAGCAGCTTCAACAGCCAAGAAGGGAATTCCTACAAAATCCAGGAAACCGTTGAACAAACCGGAGAGGAATCCATGTCTCCCACCTCACCCACTATCATGCCTCGCATGAGAAGCCACTCGTTCTATGCTGTGGGCACTAAAGACAGGAGCCGGGTGGAGAAAATAGGCTCTTTTAAAGAGAGATCCTTAAGCTTACACAGAGCTAACAGCTCACAGTCGATAGCTGCTCAGAAAGAACCAAGGCAGATACCACTGCCTATAAACACATTGGCTGTCACCCATGACTCCAAAAGGCCTTCTTCTTGCATAGACATTTATGTCTCCTCTTCAGATGAGTTCCACCCCACACAAGAAGCTGAGGAGGCCGCAATGAAGGTCTCAATTAATAGGGATCCATCTTTGCACTCAGAAATCATGGCTGCAGTTTTGGGAAGCCAGAGCTACAGCACAACAGCTGACAAATGCTCTGAGGGGACTGGGATCTTTGAAGATAGTGCTGCGTTGGACCTTTCAATGTGCCTGTCTGGCTCTTCCCATGCCACAGAGAGTCAGCAGCAGTGGAACTTAGATCCACCCCAACACCTAGAGCGGTCGAAAAGTAGCCGGTACCTTTCTGCATCTCCAGTCTACCTTGATGACATGTCAATGGTGAAATCCCACAGTTTAATGTTCACTCCTACAAGAGGATATTACGGTGGCATTAGCGTTCAGGTCAAAGCGGCAGAGTACACCAGTATTACTGACTGTATAGACACCCGATGTGTCTCTACTTCTCAGAGCTGTGCAGAGCGCTCTGCCTCTCCTGGCGGGTCTTTCTGCGAGAAACCCGAAGATATGGGTATTTCTCACCCAGAGAGGGAAGCAGAGTTAACTCATCCAGGTTCAGACACTGAGGACACTGAAGGTGACCCCAAGAAAAGGATTCTATTGGGCTGCCAGGGAACTTCTGTAACCGGGACCCTGTCCAGGCTGGAGCGAGTAAATAGCTGCTCAATAGAAGATCCACACGGGATGAACACACACACAAAGAAAAGCTTTTCTATCAGCGATAAACTGGACCGGCAAAGAAACTCCCGAAATCCCTTCCTGAGGAGCAAGTCAGCAAAGCCAGAAGGGAAGACAGACAGTTTGTCAATGAGAAAGCTGACAAAGATATCAGCTTTCCGTAGTTTTGACAGTAGGCAGAATTTTGCATAACAAATTCTACTGAGTACATGCTCTCTAATTCTGCAATATGGGATTAAATAATTTGATATCCACTCTTTAGGTGTATTAGCTTGATGTGTCATCAAATACTTTTTATCAATGGTGCCCTAAGGCTGCACTCACAGTGGGTCCGTTTCAAATTGACTCGTCTGGTTTGTTTAGTTTGAAACATCGTGTCAATATGCTTGCTGTTCACACTTCTCTTTTGTGTTCACAATGCAGTTTGCATGTGCACTCGGCTTGTTTATATGGTGTGTGAACCGGATGTTTACAATATCCTGCAAGGTATATTGAAAGATGGCAGCTATTGATGTATTGCTCCAGTTTTTAATATAGCATGTTTTAGATTACATATTGCTGTGGAAAAAAGCACTGGGGAGGACTGCTAATTTAATGAATAGATTTCTTTAAATTATATATACAGTATAGAACTCAGTTTACGCAATTCTGCACGGTTATCCTAATGTCGGCATTAAACAAAGTAATTTGAGAAAAGAAAATATATTTGACTATTTTTGTGAGTATTGTCCAGTTCGGCTTGGATTTTGGTGTCTGACCAAACTTCTATCAGAGCTTAAATTATTCTCACTGTCCATGTAGTATTGTGGTACCAAATTTCCAGAGTGAAAAACTAGAACTTCTTTTTTCTTCAATTCACTGTCACCATAGCAACTCTGAAGCCGTTAAATACCAGTATATAATAACAATGATAGTTTACAAATTAAACATCGGGTGAATTAATTGCAGATCATAACAACTCATTATTTTCTTTACATTGTCATCTTGTTAAAACATGTTAAATTTACAAAAAGACAGATTTAAAAATACAGAAAATTGTTTATTTTATTTTTGGATGACACACAACCTACATTACTCTGCTATTAACTTGCTGAGAACAACGAAACGGTTTTGTACTTAAAAAAAAAAAAAAAGAAAAAATACAAAAGCAAAACCAGTTACAATTTTACTGTTTTCGAACCAGGACAAAAAATGAGTGTTGAAAACTGTGACAATCCCAGTTTTCCTGGGATGGCTGGTAACCCTAATGTACTGTAGTTCCCCGATATATTTAGTTTTTTTCTCTACTTGTTTCCGCAGAATATGAACTAAACAGCGAGCAAAATGTTTACTTCTGAGTCAGGTTACCTTGTATAGTTTGTTTCCTATGTGCAAAAGTCCAGGAGTTGTTCACATTGACATTTGGTTTATCAAGCGAGCCAGACTTGGTGCGTTTGCCAAACGGATCAAGACAACCTCTTTAGGTGGACTTGGTACGGTTCGCTTCCCAAGCAGACTTTGTTGTTCACACCACACCGAGTGCGGACCAAACCCTCTAAACGGATCCAGTGTGAACACAGCCTTATGATGGGCAAATTCCAAATGTATGTATTTATTTATTTATTTATTTATTTATTTTTTAAATTTATTTTTTCAAATGTATTATCTCAAAGGGTCTAACACTGCTCACAGGGCCAAAAGTATAATACCTTCACTTTGGGCCTCTTTGGAATTAAGAACTCCCTGGATAACAGTATGATTCATCTTACTATTGTTTTTCCTTTATTAAGTCAGCATTTCGGAATAAAAAGTATCCTTGCCCTTTCTGACATCACCTGATGCCAAGTTACTGATCAATAACTTAATGTTATCCTGAATTGATTTTATTGTGGCTCTCTGTAGGTGAGGAATCCTTAGCTTGCAGGTACCACAAGTTGATAATTACAGTTCTTCTTGTGAGTGCTTTGTGCTTTGTGCTTTGCAGTTACTAAGGAACATAAACCCAAAGTAGCATACAAGACACAGGGTCAGCTGTACTATACATCTTTACAGGTATGAAACTAACATATTGTACTTGTTGTTTGGATGCACTTTGTATTAGTTTCAGTCATCACATCCTGGAATGTTTTTAAACACAGAAGTTTAAAGCATCCCTGTGTCCTTAAGAGGAGCTCTCGGAATCTATATTTCAAGAACAATGTTTAATCAGTAGCTTGTTCTTCTGTAACACTCTAGTGGATGTAAGAATTCTAAGGACTTTAGAGCAATTTTGTATTGGTATTTCCTGAAGTACCTGATGTACTTTGAATATATACATGAATCTAAGAGCTCTATTAAGGCCACATGAATGCTTTGAATTTCTCAGTTTCAAAAAATCACCAGCTTGTGATGACTGGAACAGAAGATTTTACAAAATTAATTTCTCATACCAATTAGTTGTTTAAAGTATTATGAAATTACTGTTTGTTAAAAGAAGAGCACGTAATTAATATTGTATTATTTTTAAAACAGACCAAGCACTTTTGTGACCGGGCCTACTCCTGTTGTATTTTTAGCCCCTCCGTAGTACCTTTAAATGCATGCATGAAAGACACTTTCTACAATATATTTGAATTATGTTACAGGTATATGTGTACAAATTGATATAACTTATCTGGTATGGAAGGGGTTGATTTGAACCATATTTACTTTAAAACTACATTGAACATACACATTAATTTCCAAACCCTGTTACATTCAGTAGTCATTAACCCTCAGTTTCATAGTCCCATATCTGCTGAATATTATACATCTCTGGACCTCTAGAAATATAAATAATAACAACACTGGTAACTTATTTCAAGATACATAATGGCAGCAGCAGAGTTCTAAATGTGATATTTCATTCCTGCCACAATTTGCATATTTTCTTTATAATCCTCTATAAATCCACTATACTCGCTCATCCCACATAAAATCAATTTTAAGCCATTACTCAGTTGGAATTTGGAACAATATCATTCCATACAATTCTGTATATCTGGATGTTCACTGGGCAATACACTTTCAGAGTACTGTAGTTTATAATCTTCATCAGGCTACCCCCATAGTAGAAATGTGAATGTAGTGCAATCAACCATGTATTTAATGACCACAAGGGCACAACTATTTTAAAATATATATATATTTTAAAAATGTATTAAATAAAACATCAGTAAAAGGGAACTAGCTGCTCCACAAATGGAATAGTGAGCATGCTGACGAAATGATTAAATCTACAGAAAAACTGACAGTGACAACAAGCCTACTCACTCTTTTTTCAATTCCAGTAAACATTACATTGATGATAGAAGTCTTTTCTAAAACAATAAAAGTGACCAAATATATAATATAATGTTTACAATAAAATACTTAGGATGATTATGTTGCATCAGTGAGGACCAAATTTAGGACTGAAAAGCACTATTATTTTTTTTATAAAGCCCTTTAATATTTGCCAAAAGCAAAGAGTGCTTAAAAGAGTACAATAATACGGGGGTTTGGGGCATTGAGTGCTTTTTGAGGTTTCTTATTAATTATTTTTATTCTTTCACAAGAAACCGTTCAACCGCAAAAAACTAAAAGCCTGTAAAGACTGCCAGGTCTCCATGGCAGGGTATATTTAAGAGTCACCAAGAAAAGGTGTCCTGACTTGGCCAGGAGGACTGTTTTATTTTTATTTGGCAAAATAATTTTAAAGCATGACCTAACATATCAGGGGTGCAAATCTGGCGCTATGGCACTAGATTCTAGTGTACATGTATGTATTATTTCTTTGTGAGTTAGGGTAATATTCCACATTATAGGTGCACACACCTATAAGTTATTTCTAAAAAGTGCAGAATTAAAAATCCGGGCCTAGCATTTTCAGCCGTTTTAAGCACTGAACAGAACATATCTTGCAAAAGCAAAAGTTCCAATATTCCATAGCATTTCTAGCAAAAGTGTTTTATTATATCTAAAAAAAATCATTTTGTTTTTTAAATAACAGATAGATATATGTAAGTGGCTGTTTTTTTTTTTTTTAAAGAAAAATGGAGAAGTGCAATTTGCATTTTTTCTGCATGGTCTTCCAAACTTACTGTTGGGGCAGAGTGATTCTCTGTTACTTCTTCCTGCCCACATCAACTGTTTCCCCAATACTTTGGACCTGGTATTAGTTTAGACAAAACAATCTTCCCCCCAAACCTAAATTAAACACACCTAGCAGTCATCTCCTGTCCCTTAAGCAGAGCCCAGTTGAGTCCTCTATGTGGACATGCAATACATAATCATTGGAAATGTAATTCTCGGTTGCTTATGTGTTGAGAACTTTATTTTGAATAAAAGGAATTCGACTTTGGGGAACAATGTATCTACCCTTTGTAAGGAGCCCTGTCTGATTTATGTATTGTGCCCTTTGTACCTCCTTTATCTATTGCATATGCAAACTGCCTTTAGTTGACTAGCTGGTACTAATAGTCAAACAGTAACCAATGAGTTAATAGATAGCTGACTATTTTATAGAAACAGAAGCTGATCATTTAAATATGTAAGAGTACAAACTTCTTAAAGATACAGTATCATAGTTTAATCTCCATAGACTTGTACATTTCAATTATAAACAATTTTACCTTAACTGGAAAAGTTTTTGAGCTGTGTTTTACTGTTCTCTCGTTTTCCCATTTTAAAGAAACCCACCTCCTGCTGGATTAACTGAGCAAATCCTTTTAGAGAAACCCATCTCCTGCTGGGTTAACTGAGCAAATCCTTTTAGAGAAACCCACCTCCTGCTGGGTTAACTGAGCAAATCCTTTTAGAGAAACCCACCTCCTGCTGGGTTAACTGAGCAAATCCTTTTAGAGAAACCCACCTCCTGCTGGGTTAACTGAGCAAATCCTTTTAGAGAAACCCATCTCTTGCTGGATTAACTGAGCAAATCCTTTTAGAGAAACCCACCTCCTGCTGGGTTAACTGAGCAAATCCTTTTAGAGAAACCCACCTCCTGCTGGGTTAACTGAGCAAATCCTTTTAGAGAAACCCACCTCCTGCTGGGTTAACTGAGCAAATCCTTTTAGAGAAACCCACCTCCTGCTGGGTTAACTGAGCAAATCCTTTTAGAGAAACCCACCTCCTGCTGGGTTAACTGAGCAAATCCTTTTAGAAAAACCCACCTGAGCAAATCCTTTGTGTATTTTTTTATTTAGGTCGCCAAAATAAAACTCCAGCCATCAAAGTGCTTCTTAAATAAAACACTGACTTGTTTTCCAAAGACTGCAGTCATCAAGATTTACCTGCTCATCGCAATAGCTTTAATTTAAATGCCAGTTTTGTCAGTGGAGATTGACACTGGGGTTAGCTTTTTTCTAACATGGTCACTAACGATGTACCTTAGAATCATGTTAGTTAGAAAAATCAACAAATTGTCTGTTTTCAAGACCCGTGGTCCTGACCACATGAGAATAAAAGGATAGCTATAGGCTAAAATAAAATATAACTGATAATGTCTACCAGGACTGCAGCAAAACATATTAACATACCACCAAGCTTTGGCATAGATCAGAGTTGTCCGAAGCATTTCATAATGCCGAAAAATTACTGAAAGTTATTTCAAATAATCCAGGAAGATAGGAAGCAGCACAGCAAGGTCCAATACATCTTACAGGTATTGTTATAACATAGGGACATGATACTGGCTATTTGTTTATTTATAGTCGACTTCTAAGCTGTTTGGAAAAGGATAGTGCAGGTTGCAGCGTTTAAAAAAAAAAAACAGGAAACTCAAATGATGCCAAAGTCAACTGGTATATTATTGACTACTCCTCCAATCAACTAATTATCAACCACTTGTTGTAGCCCAACGTTGTTGTCATTACTCCACAAGGACCTTTGACTTTTGTGAGTGGTGGTCTATTACCTCCTCCTTTGAGACAAGCGTTTTAGTTTATACGTGCTTCATTCTATATGCATGAAATAGTGCATTCCATTGAAGCGGCATGCCTACTACCTTACAAGCATTGCTTACATCTGTGCACTTGAACATTGTTTCAAACATACTGAGCTGGTAAGCGGAGTTCCCACTATATCCTTCAACAGTGGTTCGTTTCAGGTTCTTTTGTTCAAAAAATAGCTTCGTATAGAAACATTCCAAAATCACTATAAATGGTGTCTAAAAAACTGGTGTGTCAGTTGTATTTGATGTTGAAAGTAATGTGTGAAAATATGTAAGAAGCATGAAAGGTGAGCAACATTACTACAGAACCACGAAATATGGTTTAATGTTGATACCAAACATTGGTAACGCGTGGGAGGTTGTCAGCAAATATTATATGCTTAAACGTCAAACAGTGTACAGTATTTTATAAATATTTTAATATACCATACAGTTTTGTGAAATATATATAAATATTGTCAAGTTTAATTGGTTGGTAAACACTTGTATGCTAGTACTGAGTCAAAGCACACAAGCTTTTGCAATAATAGTGTAGTTTTAACTAAAGACAATTATCTTCCAGAAATCACACATTAGTTTGAGTCTGATAATGCATGCAGTTCTTTAATGAGGTTATAATGCATTCTGTATAAGAGTTAGACACATGTTTTAGATCAAAAGCTCTTTATTAAGGTCCCCTTTAAAATAAATATATCAGTAAATAAATAATATTAATAATAATAATAATTTTGATACTGGTATGAAAAGTAGTAGAGGTGAGAGGTAGGGCAAAAATTAATGTTATAAATGTTTTTCCCAAGGTATTCAACAGCAGTTGAATGTACAGTGGATGCTGTTATTAATGTTACAATTACTAATACATGGATTTTTTAATTAGGGAAACTTATGTAAATGTTTGACATGGTTCATATTCTGACCTGTAATTGAAGTAACAAGAAAACACTTTAAAATGCATCAGTAACAGAACTGTGAACATGATAACCACATAACTTGTTGTAGTTATGTTAGCTAAGTATAAGTTACATTTTAAGATTCCATGACTGGCTCTGCATCATGCTGTTTGTTACCTTGTACAATTGTCCAATTTACTACTCTCAATCATATTTTTATATATGTTGGCCAGACAAAATGGTGCCCAGGTACGCTCTAAAAACTGGCGATATATACCTTTAAAACCAAGTAATGTTACTTTAAGTAGTAAATTTGTCAATTATTTGAAAGTGTAGTTACAGTGGCTTGTAGATGCGGTCCAATTTTGTCATGCTTTCCCCTGCTAACGAATTACTTATTTTCTTGCCATTGCCTTACATGTGTACTGTAGTAGATATCACTGTTGAATATAAATTTAGCACCACTTCAATTATTGATGTCAGACAATTAGCATTACAGCTCTTTCATGTCTTGCATAGCTTTTTTTAAACTAATCTGTGTTCAATTTACAAAACCTCCCACTTGCTCTATTATAAGCGTGTCACGTTGCATGACATTCTATTCATGTTATTAATAATGATGTTGAAGTAATTGCATTTCACTCGGATAATGAAGATATTTTTAAATCCTCCTTCACTGTACTTGAAATAATAAAAAAAAATGTTGAGTTCATTTTTTTTTTTAAAGTAATATAAATAAAACCTTTGTTAAAAAATGAGACTACCATGTTGTACCAGATTCAGAATTTACTCAACTGTGGCCCCCACTTTCAACTTTTGTTAACCTGTGGTATATTATCTGTATCTGGAGAATTGCCAAGCATGCATCTGTACATACAGCATGTATTGATTTCTGCTGAGCTATGGTTTTCTGTTACATTTGGTTGAACAACTCAAGAATAAAGTTAATAATATTTTGCTTTTGTAAAATCTACTTTTTATTTACTTTATAGCCTTATTCCAAAAAGCATATCCATCATTTACACAATACTGTAATACACTTTATCCACAGGTATAGATGTTAAGTATACTGGAAAGCCATAAGTTGACAAATATTGCATCACTCAAATAAGTGGTTTTATTTTTAAATTTAAATACTAAATTGATGTTTGTTAGTTGGTCCACAAAATGATACTGTTGCAGTGACTGCCAAGGTAGAGGTGTGGGTAAAGGTGTGCTAAACAAACAACATAATGCAAATAGTAAGTCTTGCTCTGAATATTTGCACTTTTTTCAAGTGGGTAATTCACTGAACCATAGTATAGTGTGTACCACTGGCGTGCCATCAGGACCTTCAAGGTATTCTCTGTTCAGTGCCAAGTAAACCGTCAGTCAAATGACATTACGTTGCCTCACTCACTTGCGTACAGTGTGCTTGCTTATACTATGAAACTTACTACTCTAATTATTATTTGTTCATTTGTCTGACGCCTTTATCCAAGATGACTTACAGGGTTTTTTAAGAGTCTAGGGGTTTCCTGAAGGGGATGTGATCAGCCAATAAAAGATCTGCATTTCCCCCACATAAGTCTAAAACAACGACCAGACGCTAAAAAAAAAAAACAGTTGAGGGTATTCTCCGTTTCAGTTGAAGGTCTTGAGTGAGTTTAACCAATAGACGAGTCGAAGAATGTCCTTTTTTTAGACAGGCGACCAATCAGGAGTGAGCAGAGGTGGTGCCATAAGTCTCCCAGGGTATTCTCTGCCTCACTTGAAGGCCCTATTTAGCAACCAATGGGAAAGACAAAGCTCTGACAGCTGACCAATCATTAGTGAGCAACCCCAAAACATGAATATTCCTTGGTTAGCATTGCAGTTAGGAAAGCTGGATTTCGCAAGATATTGCTTATAAATATACATTGATAAATACAAATACCTTTACAACATCTAATTATAGGAAGGGAAAGGATATACTCGGCACTTTCAGAACTCAAATTATGAAAGGTATCTGTGGCTTACAGGTAGCTGCCACTTAAAAAAAGGAGGGGGGGAGGGGGGTTGCGACAACTCTGCTACCCCAGTCTTTTGTCACGGCACGCCACTGGTGTGTACATCATTCTTTGTGTCATGCACCATCTTAACAGATTTTGACCCGTCAGTGAGAGGAGGTTAAATATATTGGCATGTTTTTTAATGATTATCATCAGGACTGAAGAAAAAGGAAAACATATTGTGTTGTTGTTAAGTTTATAGAAAGGGGGTAATGTTCTTAACCCTTACCAGGCTTGGAGAAATCACATGGCTGCCATCATTTTGAAAGTTGTGCCGTCCTACTGTGTGAATCTTTAGCGGAACACTATGAAGTTCAATATGAAAACCTTTTTTTTAGATTCTAGGTTGTAGTATGACAATCTAGGTCTGTGTCTGGTCCATGTTTCAAACCCACTCCATCAGAGGTCAGCACAGGTCCTCAAAGGTTTTTTGGCCACTTCCAAGTGTATTTCTCATTACAGATAATGTTGTGGGCTCAACACTCTGGTACACCAGATGAAATAATAAACATCTTAAAATTAAACAAGTCATTAATTCAATTGAATAAGTTGAAGTAAATGTTTGTAGTAAAAAGAACCTACCCCAAAATCTGGTTCTGACAGACCTTAATTGCAGACATATGGCATTATGTGTTGTTATTACCAAGTCTACCACTTTGTGAATTGATGCACAGGCCTAAAGTTTTTTTTTGTAAAACATGCTTACTCCAAACTTTAGCTGCTTTTTCAGATTTATGATTCTATGAAAAGGAATGTATACTAGAAAAGCCAGTTTTTGGACTTTATTAAAACCCGTCAGTAGTGAATTTCAGGCCCCTGGCAACAGTGCTGTCAGCAAGAGTTCCGTCTTTTTCCCAGACAAAACTCGTATGTAGAATGGTGAGTTTTTAAAGGCGATATTTTGAGTTTTAAAGATGAAATTTTGAGGTTTTTTTTTTTTTTGGCCCTAGCACTCTTCCGTAAGTATCAAATGTATAATAATCTGCAGAAAATAACTACAAATACACATCCAACCAGTGGTGTAGTGGTAAATAAAAAGTGGGTAAACTCCCGTTTGGTAGAGTTGAACAGATAGATTGAACAGATAAACATGAACAGATACATTATTATTGAGTCAGCCAACCAGAGCACCCCCATACAGTTATTTCACCTCTCAGGTGC
Organism: Acipenser oxyrinchus oxyrinchus; assembly: GCA_030684275.1. NCBI lineage: Eukaryota > Metazoa > Chordata > Actinopteri > Acipenseriformes > Acipenseridae > Acipenser > Acipenser oxyrinchus. Next base: position 70,053,712 of record CM060247.1, on the reverse strand, counting down.
TGTGAACAGTCACAGACCCGACCGCCCACTTCACGTGAACAGTTGTGGGAGCTACTAGCACCGCCTGCAGGTCCAGTGTGCCTAACAGAACATTTACAGAAGATAAACAACCAATCACAGAACACACACACACACACACACACACACACAAAAACAGAACACACAGTCCAGTGGCCACGCCCCCTGCTAGCGCTGCAGTTCTGAGAGCTCTCAGCTGTCAGTCTTGCGTGCAGCAACACAACACAGAAGCTCACCGTTAAAATATCTTGTCTTTAACCTAGGATTTGCATATCACAGGAGAGCAGAAATGACTGAACTCTTTATCCCTTATATGAGAAGTGAGTAAACACTATATTGCCCAAATTAAAAGTGGATAAATGCTGTTTACCTGCGTATACCCTCGACTACAGCACTGCATCCAACGTATAATTCTGAATTCATATTGTAACAACCCAGACAATTGCATCGTTGCAGGACTTGTCTGTCCCGTTTGTCTTGTTTATCTTTTATGTTACCTGTTGTGGCAGAGCAGGGCTCTGCCCTAGTAAATACTGGCAGGGAGGGGGTTAAATTCTCCTCCCTGCCCAGGTTGATTGCGTCAGGTGGGAGCAATCAATTAATTAATTATTCAATGATCACCCAGCCACCTGGCATAAAAGGAGGCCTCAGCCTCCCAGTAGGGGGGGGGAGTTCTTGAAGGAGAGGAAGAAAGGGTGGTTTTTGTGTGTGCTGTTCTTTTTATTTTTGAATCCAGTGAAGGCAACGCTCAGCCTGGAAGCCTTATTTTGTAAGTTTTGTTTTGTGCTTATTGTCTTATTTCTGTTTGAAACCCTTTTTGTTTGGCCCTCGTGCCTGTTTATTTTCTATTTTTTGTATTTTAAAAAGCTTTATTTCAAACTTTTTACACTGTTTCTGAGTCGCGACCTCTGTCATCCTGTCACACCTGTATTGAAAGGGGAACGGGTCACGCTGTTAGTTAGCAGCGGGAAGAGGGGTACTGCAGACCATGGGTTGATTGGTTGAGCCGGACAGCGGCGGGAAATGAGGAGAGGATATATAAGGGGGTGTATGAGTGACAGGAAGGGGAGAGAGTGACAGAGAGAGTTGCAGAGTGAGTGACAGCGAGAAGCAACTTGAGTGAATGCGAGAAAGATAACAATAGAAGGGTTTGTTGTTTTGGTGGCGTGAATTCCGGCCCCTGACAGGAATTCTCTGTTTATTAACAATAAACTTGCGGGATTATGGAGCAATTGCCTCAGAAAATGAAGCAGGAATGGGAGGAGGTGGCAGTTTCACCGCCACTGGGAGGAGACGAGTTGCGTTGCAGGCTGGAGGACCTTGTAGCAGAGCTGAGTGTCAGAGGGGTGCTGGAGACAAACGCCATTAGGACCAGTAACAGCGGGGAACGAATACAAGACGGGAGCCTGCAGGGTGAAGCAAAACAAAGAGCCAAGATGGTGGAGGCTGCAGTCGGGAGATCTGCCACACGCGCAGAGGATCAATGCGTCATCAGCGTCGATAGCGAAGACGGAGCTGCGGAGGAAGCGTCATGACGCGTCAAACAAAGTCACAGTGGGGTGGAAGTGGGGCAGAGCACAGGGCATTGAGCGTCCATGGAGAAAAAAATGTCAAGGAGGAAGTGATGTCATCACGGTGTGCAGGAGCGACATCAGAGCTGCTGGATCAAAACAAAGGGGCCTGCATCAACAAACCCACCTATGATGGTAAGGCTGACTGGCGAATGATCCTAATATAGTTTGAATTAATGATGAAATTAGAAGGATGAACTGATAAGGAAAAAAAAAACTTTAGGCATTATCACCAGCCTGACCAGTGAGGCCTTACCATACCTCCGGTTTATTGATGTAGCTCACGGTGACAGCTATGAAAGTGTGTTGGCACAATTAAGTGACTGTTTTGTGGGGATCCGGGTAGCTAGGCCCCGAGATGGGCCCCGCGCTGACCGCGGGAGGGGAAATGGAGCGAGTGTGAGTGACAGGATGCAGGGGGCAGGCCGAAGTAGGTAAAAGCAGGCCGCTATGAAGGGACATCGCCATGGGCGGCGTACCAGGCTAAATTCAAGATGGCAGCGCTGAACAATGCCTGGAGCCCGACAGAGAAAGCTGGCCAGCTAGTGACAGCCCTGGACGGGAAAGCGTTGCAGGCGCTGCTAGACCTGGGCCCAGACGAGCTGGACAGCTATGATGTTATCCCCACAGCCCTGGACCACCAATTTGGGAGAGTAGAGCCTGCTGTCGGCCTGCGCCAATGCCTGGTGACACGGATCAGAGGCCCTGGAGAGAAGCTGGGCGTGCTTGCAGCAGATGTCCTGTACTTGGCCTGGCGGAGGGTCTTGGGTTCAATCCCAGGTGGGGGACACTGCTGCTGTACTCTTGAACAAGGTACTTTACCTAGATTGCTCCAGTAAAATAATGTGTAAAAAATAATGTAATTGTATGTAAAAATAATATGATATCTTGTAACAATTTTAAGTCGCCCTGGATAAGGGCGTCTGCTAAGAAATAAATAAATAATTAAATACCCTGACTGCCTGCCAGCCATGCAAGGGGACTTGGCCATGGAGGCCTTTGTCCGTGCGCCAGCAGGTCCGGCTCGCTGCCCCAACCTCACTAGAGCTCGCCTTGGCCCACGCAGAACGGGTCGAGGTTGCGCTCAAGGAGGGTGAGCATGACCCTCTGGGGGGAACCAGCGAGAATGGACTGACCGCCCCAGGCCCACTGCATGTCAAGCCCAGGCAGAAGAGGAGGAGACTGCAGACAGCCATGCTGCTCCTCCCTGGATCTCTGACCTGGCCGCCCTGATCCGGACCATATCCATACAGGCTCCTCACACGCTCCTGTGATGGAACTGTGGCAAACCTGGGCACCTACAGCGGCAATGCCCCTCCACTGCAGACACACCAATCCGGGAGACACCAAGGGGCCCACGTGAGTGGGACAACGTGAGCCCCCCATCCTGTCTCCCATACTTACAACCATCCACCTGCAGCACACACAGCTGGGGCCCGGCTGGGAGAGGGTGACCCCCTGGACCTCCCCGATATGCTCCCAGAGGGGGTCCAGCTGGAACCCACAACTGTCCAACTCCGCAGAGTCACTGAGGAGCTGATGCCTATGAAAGGGAGGGGCAACCTGGCCATAGAAGTTGGACAGTACACCACCCTGTCTGGCTTATCCAGAGGGGCGAGCCTTCCTGCCGGGGCAGCTGGGCCGCAACTGGGACCCCTTTGCTCGTCAGGGCCAGACCGCTAAGAGAGGGGAGCCAATGAGCCAGCCAGCCATACCTACTGTTACACCACCATGGCCCACGCCACTCCAAGCCACGCTGGGCCGGGGGACCTCAGCCCTCTCCCGGGCCCCACCAGCGCATACTGACCCCATTGCCTACCCCCACCCTCAGGGGCAACGCAGCCTTCCGACGGACCCAGCGCCAGAGAGGACTTCAATCCCCATAGCCCTCCATGCCAGCCCAGAGGACCTCAGCTCTTCCATGGGCCCCCAGCCACCAGGGACAGGAACCCTCCTCTTTCAAGCCCCCATCAGTAGCAAAGATGACCGCGCCAGCCCCTACCTCAGCCCCAGGTCCTATGGAGGACCCCACTTTTGCTACAGTGACTGCAGTCTGGTGCCAGAATTGTGAGGGGCTTTGCCCGGAGCAACAGGCCCAGCTGTGGGAGCTGTTACTGACCTACCGCCATAACTTAGCTACCAACCCTGAAGACGTAGACCGGACACACATGGTCCAGCATTCCATCGACACGGGGGAGGTCTGGCCTATCCTGCTGCGGTCCTGCCGCCAACCACTGGCCCGCCAGGAGGCTACAAAAGAGGCACTGAAGAAGATGCGGGAGGCCAGAATCATTGAGCACTCAGACAGCCCCTGGACGTCCCCAGTGGTCATGGTTCTGAAGAAAGACGCAAGGTCGCAGCAGTCAGAGACTGGCCCACCCCCATCAACCCCCACCAGCTGAGAGGCTTCCTTGGACTCGCGTCCTACTATAGGAGGTTTGTGCAGGGCTTAGCCACCATTGCTGCCCCCTACACTGCCTCATGCACAAGGGTGAGCCCTTTGAGTGGCCCCAGATCGCCAGGAGGCAATCGACAGCCTGAAGACGGCCCTGTGTCAGTCCCGTGTTGGCACCCCCAGACCCCCACTCCACCTTCTTGCTGGACACTGACGCGAGCGACGAGGGAATCGGAGCTGACCTGTCGCAGCCTGGGTCAGACGATGAGCAGGTAGTTGCATACTACAGCCGGTCACTCAGCAAGACCGAGCGCCGGTACTGTGTGATACGATGGGAGCTGCTGGCAGTGGTCGAGTCAGTCTGCCACTTCCACCACTACCTCTGTGGGCTCCCCTTCACAGTGCAGACCCTGCAGCCCTGCAGTGGCTCCTGACCTTCAGGGAGCCGGAGGGACAGGTCGCCCGCTGGATAGAACAACTACAAGCATTTAACTATTCTATCCAGCATCGGGCAGGGGAGAAGCACGTTAATGCAACCAGAGCAAACAGAAGGCAACTGAGCTGTCCTCAGGAAGTACAGAGCAGTGCTGTGCACTGGTGCCAGTGGAGAGGACAGAGTGGAGGAGGCACCAGGAGGCTGACCCAGACCTCTGTCCTGTGCTGCAGTGGCTGGAGGACCAGTGGAGGCCACCCTGGGAAGAGGTAGCAAGACACTCTACTGCCACGCTGGGGCTGTGGTTGCAGTGGACAGGGTTGGGTTTGAAGGATGGTGTCCTCCAACGGCAGTGGAAGGAGCCAGCAACAGGGAAGGTGGGATGGCAGGTGGTCTTCCCCAAGTGTTGCGCCTGGAGGTGCTCAAGGCCCACCATGGGACCCCAGGCACCGGCCACTTCAGGGTCAAGAAGACGCTCCGACAGTCCTTCTACTGGGGGCAGTGCAGACGGGACGTCAAGGACCACTGCCGGCGCTGTGACACCTGCTCGAAAAGGCACGCACGCCCCCCTCCAGCAGTACCAGGTCGGCAGACCCATGGAGAGGGTCGCCGTAGATGTCTTAGGCCCCTTTCCGCGCTCAGAGAAGGGGAACCGGTTCGTCCTGGTGGCCCTCGACTACTTCACCAAGTGGCCGGAGGCGTACGCTCTGCCAGACCAGGAGGCAGAAACGGTCACGGAAGCACTGCTGGAGGGGTTCTTCAGCCGGTTTGGGATCCCCCAGAAGCTCCATTCAGACCAGGGTGCAACTTTGAGTCCCAGGTCTTTGCGGAGATGTGCCGGCGCCTGGGGATCCAGAAGACCCGGACCACCCCCCTCCACCTGCAGAGTGGATTGGTTGAGTGTTTCAACCACACGCTGGCCGTGCAGGTGGCTGTCACAGCCACCAAAACGACTGGGACGCCCACCTGCCTCTTGTGTTGATGGCCTGCTGTTCAGCTGTGCACGACCCACTGCCTGCACTCCAGCTCTGCTCATGCTGGGTTGTGAGCTCCGCATGCCAGCGGAGATGATCTTCAGCCGCCCCTCAGACACCCCAAGTGCACCCCCAGGTCCTCAGTACACCAGGAAGCTGCAGGACCGGCTGGAGGTAGCCCACCATTTCGCCCGGGACCAATTGCAGGCAGAAGCGGAACTACGACCTCAGGGCTCAGGTCACCATTTCATCGCCGGGGAGCTTGATTGGGCCTTCAGCCCTAAGAGAAAGTGAGGCCGTTGCCCCAAGCTGGACAGCCATTGGCTCGGGCCCTGCCAGGTCCTGGAGCGGATCGGGGAGGTAGTGTACCGGGTGCAGCTTCCACCTAGAGGGCGCAAGGTGGTCCTGCACCGGGACTGGCTGGCTCCCTACCTGGGACAGAACCCAGCACAGACTGACCCAGCGGCCTCTGACAGTCCCCTCCTGCCTCCTGCTGATTCACCCTGCCCTGTGAGGAGACCACGGCCACAACGACATCGTCGGCTTCCGGGCCATTTTTGAGACTTGGACTAAGGGGTGGGGGGGGGGGGTAACGACCGGACAAAAAACGCTACAATATTTTTTCAGACACCATATATATCATTTATTGCTTTTAATATATGTAAAATATAAGTTATTTCCATATGGGTGGTCATGGCTTACTTGTGAACCAGTGAGTAGTAGACATATTAGTACCTTTTGTAGTTCATTTAATGTCTTTTAGAAATTAGAATGCATTTACATCATTCACCGTAGCCTGTGATGAGTGTGTGCTGTATTGTTAAGTGAAACAGTTAAATTTATGTATTTTTCAATTTTTGCTTCATGAATCCAAACTTACAGTATAGCTGTTACTATATACCACATTTACATCAAAGTCAGTGCCACATTACTACGTAGTTTACAGTAGCAGTATGATATTTTTCTTATTAAAGTTGAATAATTATTCAGTACTGTCCATTTAACATTTTCTGTTCACTATTTTATACAGACATTGATTTCCCCTCCTACAAACTTTTAACAAAAGCTTCCCCCAACAGCTACAGCATTTTAACAGCCTTGGTGTAATGTACAAAAAATATCAAAATGTACCGAGTGTACTCTTCACTTCCCCTTTCCCGTCCATTAAGTTAGTTGTTCTTTGAAAAGTTTACACTGTACACATTATGAGACTCCTCCTGGGATATTATTATTTATTTCTTAGCAGACGCCCTTATCCAGGGCGACTTACAATTATTAGAAGATATCACATTATACATTATACAGATATCACATTATTTTTTACATACAATTACCCATTTATACAGTTGGGTTTTTACTGGAGCAATCTAGGTAAAGTACCTTGCTCAAGGGTACAACAGCAGTGTCCACCACTGGGGATTGAACTGGGGATTGAACCCACGACCCTCCGGTCAAGAGTCCAGAGCCCTAACCACTACTCCATACTGCTGCCCTATGTAACATACTGTATATATGTAACATACTGTATATATTTGTGTAAATGGTTTGCCTAGCATTCATTTGTGGTGTAAATGGAACCCCATATTGTATTGTGTAATATATAAAAACTGCATCTCCCTGTTATTTCAGAATCAGTAGATGTCACAGTTATTGACAGAGTGCTGACTGTAAAGTGCTCATTTGGCAGATGCATCCATATCCAATATTGCACAAATGACTGCTGTTTCTCAAGAAACAGTCTCAAAAGTGATGACTTCACAGCACTTATCTGCCCCACGTTGCCTGACAGAATTAGAGGCAGCAATCATTCATGGGGTTTCCATGCGGGCCAATTTTCACATGAAATGGCGATGCGTTATGCATTTGTTATAGTATTAAAGCAGCTGTTTGAGAATACCCTTGCTGTAAAAACTACGCTAAAGTTAAACACGAAGAGCAAGTGAGCTGCCTAACTGAATTAATTCCCATCCTTTTTTTTTATCCTAGCTATGTCCAAAGACAACGTGTGTCTGCCCTCCACGTTAATAAATATAGTTTGTGACTGGATGTCATAAGCCAGCTCGATCGCCCAAAACATTGCAAGAACATCCAAGTTGTTATTGATTGTGTTTTATTTGTTTGCATCATTAATATTTAACACAGCAGTAAATCCAACACAACTTAAAAGAAAGGAGAGCATCTCTGACAGCACGAGCCTCCTCAAATTGAAAAACAATTTGGTCAAGAGCAGTAAAGCATATTATTAATCAAGCAGGCACAGGGTATTTTGATGTATTACAGCAGTTTAGATTCAATTGGGTACCAGTTCTCTGCGCATGGAAACCACATTTTCACAAAATGTCACTAGTAATCTTCAAAAGCAGCACGAGTACTTTACGCATAGTTAATTTACATATCAACCCCCACCTTTCCCATTCAAGTTGGAAAGCTGAAGTGAAAGCGCTGCACACATTTATTAACACGCACATACTAAACAAAACAAAGAAACATGGTACAGGGCCAACATAAAGGTTTCAAAAAATACAAGTGAATGCTTCCACTTGTCCAAGCAGAGCCGTGCCTTCACTGGACTTTTGCATCACAGTATTTCCAAACTCCTCCAACAAACAAAGCATCTGGCTCCCTTTATATACCATGTGGCTGTGGCTTGATTGACCATCAATAATCAATCAAGACCCAGCCACATTCCACACATGGATTCTGGCAGGGATGGAATTAACCCCATCCTTGCTAAACTTAAATTCAAAACAATTAAACTTTATTAAAACTAAACAAAAATACACTATTTACATGGGCAGGGCTTATGCCCTGCCACAATAACTTTAAAATGTTATAATATGATAGTGATGTTGGCATTGCTGTGACATGTGAACACTCTTGTTCAAAAATTGCCCTTGGTCTCTCCGGTCACCGTTCATCAAATAGTAGCAATGCTGCTAAAAAGACATTATAACTACTATAAACAAGAGCTGTTTATTTCTAATAGTGGCAACATTTTTAATTTCTATTAGACAAATGGTGTGAACTTTGCAATGGAACAAAATGGATTCATATTGGGGAAAATGTATGAGGAGTGGAGTTCAAGTGCAGGTTTAATAGTATGACTATAGAAATATAACTACAACAAGAACTGCAGTTACAGTGAAGGGCCAATAAGTATGGTCAGATTTAAATGGGTTTCTGAGGCAGATACAAGTTCAGTTCTGGTACAACTACGCCGTTTCTGTGTACTGACAGACACTGCAGGCAAAGCTACTTTTACAAGGTCATCACAGGTGGTACTGTAAAGTACAAATTGCCACTGCTTACTTCCTAGTTTTCTGTTACAGTAACTACGTTCTGAGAAAAACAAATCAGCAAAGGCAGATGACCAGTATGAATATAATATATACCATTACCAGATGAACTTGAATCAGCAGACCAGTGGACACTTTTAATACCATAGCCTTCAGCTTGTATGATCTACAGATCCATGATTTACACAGCCTATATGGCATATATATATATATATATATATATATATATATATATATATATATATATATATATATATATATATATATATATATATCATACCAGATATTAGTTTGTTCTAGAAGGAATTTTAAAGTTGTTTTAATAATAATAATAATAATAATAATAATAATAATAATAATAATAATAATAATAAGTAGTCATAGTAGTACGTCATGGTCTAAATGGAACGAACAGGATTAAAAACAAAACTCATCAGGTTTGTTGTGCTTGAAATTGCAGACCAGAGTTCAATCGTAGTTCACGGAAAAGAACATTACGTACTCTGGCAGCAGCAGGAGAACTGTTGAAAATAACACAACGTGATCTCAACGTGAACTCAACGTCAACTGGGTATCCTCTGCATTAAGAACCACAGAAACGATGTGTTTACAAATAATGGACGTGAACAAGGTCGAGTAAAAGCAAAAAATATCACAAACTTAAGTTGTATTTGTTTCTTAACTCATATATTAAAATATACTTTAATATCTGATGCATGACTAAGACGTGTACTGTAAAGGTTTTAATTGTTGGTATTTCCTCTGAAACTAGAACAAAAGAGCAGAAATGCAGCTGCGCAATAACGTACTTTCTAGGGCTGAGCTGTGCCACTGTCCTCAAAGTGCAAGTTCCACACTTTTCGCATGCACCGAACATGAGCTGTATGGTTAATTTTCTCATTTCACTATAGTTTCAAAAGTAAATAGTTAGCGGTTTATTAATTCTTTTTTTTTTAAATTCGAATGATACTGATTGGCTACCTAAGGTGGAGATACAGTGTAATATAATAGGGAAAACTGATCTGACATCTCAGAGCTTTTGTTCCTGGTCAAGAGGCACGTACAACTTAAGCCCAAGCGTTTAGTATTCAAGTGTTTTGTATTTACCGGTAATTGTGTTTTTTTGGGGTTTTTTTTAATTTTTACTTTGTCTTTAAGCATAAATCAAAGTATTCAAAATACAGAAGCACAGTCTTTGGCTCTGGGCTGTTTAAAAAAAGCTACTATGGACTTTTTAGTGTAATGTCTTTTCGTTTTTCTTTAGTATAGTACGTACTTCCGATGATAATAAAAATAATGGTTTGAAATACAGCAACTGAATTGACGTTGACGTAGTTTCTTTTCATTGGTTAATTTGCCCCCAAATCAAATCGCACCCTGGTTATGGTAGTAAGTTTATATAGATAGATAGAGATAGACAGATAGATAGATAGATAGATAGATAGATAGATAGATAGATAGATAGATAGATATTAAGCCAAACTGTAATTTTTCATAAACATTCAATTGTATAAAAAAGTATTAATCAAAATGATTAACATTTCCTGTGCAGCATAAAGTAAAACCTCTTTTCTCCTAACTTTGAATATCCAAACAGTCCCTTTGATAACCTGTCTTGTTGTGCAGTGCTCTTTTGTCATAGAAAATGCACTATTTATAATTCAGTCTGTGGGGTTTACAGAACAGTGCAGTACTGTTTGTTATATATTTAAAGGTAAATGGGTTGTCTTGTTTTGCTACTGCCACTGTTTCTTAATTAGTTAGCATGATAGATGTTTTACTGTATTTACTGCATTGTGATGCAACTTTGTTGCCTTAATTTAGGAAAATCAGATCAGTGTAATACTGTATGCCATTCTAGTTTCTTACTGTGTCTATTGATTGCTTTGTATGGTAGGGGAGACCAGGGTTGGTTGTCACATGGGTTGGTTGTCACAGTGCTCATAACAATGACACAAGATGATGCAGGCAGGTGATACTAACACTGAAATGTGTGTTCTATTGTCTGCAACTCAACCATCTTGTAATTTGAGGTCAATTCCATCTAACATAAAGGTTAGCACATATTTCATTTTTTTTCATATTCAAAGTAAAAAATGTATATCTTCTTACTTATATTATAACTCTTAGTAGTATTGGAGTTTGTTTGAACTGATGGCCATGTTAATAGAACCATACACTGGCTATCTTTTGGTGTAAAAACAAAACCAGTAGGTTCTCCCAGTAGTACTGAGAGAAATAAATTATCATGTAAAGTCGGGTTGGGGCAGGTTGTCACATAGTTTTTGGGGTTGGTTGTCACATGTAAATCCTATAGGAAGAAGTCTTATATTTTTTCTTTCTACTTTTTTTACACCAACATGTGGGATATGTCACCATATAATGCTTATTTAAGTTAATTACTGTCGGTCTTCCGGTTCTGTGGAGGCTGTGGTATTATTTTGTAGCATTGGTCAACATTTCAAATAAATATAGGTCTATATTTTTTATGTTCACATAAAACGTAAAAATACAATTCTGTCATTGTACACAGTAGAAACTTTGTTATTTAAAAAAAAAAAAAAAAAGTTGCATTATTGTCTACTGTAAAACCAAGAACATACTTTGTGACAACCAACCCCAGTATGGGGCAGGTTGTCACAGGTGACCGGCGCATTTTCAGCCATCTAAATATCATATTTGGAATAAAGTTACGCTGAAATAAAAAAACATCAATTTGTACATGAAGAGTTATTCTTCAATATAAAGAACAGAACCTTGCAGAATGTCACCAGATTGAGATTAATAAAGAGTAAAAAGTGTGACAACCAACCCCGGTCTCCACTACTTCAGTTCACATATAGAGAGGTGTCTGATATTATTTTACTGTGAAACTGCTGGGAGAATTCTGCCACACAATCATTGTGTTGCTTTCCTGACTACACAGATATAAACAGTAAAATGTATCATATAAAGTTATGCCTTTTGAAAAATGGATGGGCGAGAATATTTGATGTTAAAAAAGGCCTCAGACTACCAACACAACCATACATTACATTCTACTTCCAGTAGTAGTAAATTCTTCATGGCTAGGAAAGAAGGATTGTGATGTACAGTGCAACAGTGTATATATGAAGTAGTTGTTTTAATTCCTGCAGCTGTGGCGCGAGTCCCACGTGCGCCAGCCAAGCCCTCTGGGGACACGTTCAAAGAGGCGTGACTGGCTGAATGACTAAGCAAAACTTCTCATCAATGATGAGGAGTCACAGATTAGGCTTCACAAAAATAATGCAAGTCTTGGTCCTGGTGGTTTAGCAGTTATTATTTTACATATATACAAAGAGATTAATGTGTATGTAACAGTGTTTTCAGTGTTAATGTTTATAATCCATTTCCTATCAGTTTGTATTCTCACTGTATTTAAACCCTGTCCTGCCTTGTACCACTTGCCAAATAAATAATATTAATAATGTGTATGTTAGCGTATTTATTTATTTATTTATTTATTTATACAGGGCTAGGGATTTGTGGTACCTAAACGCACGACATTTTGTTCAAATGGAACAAATAAAAACGCCATGTTCCAGCTCTGAATAGATTTTCTGCGAAACTGATCTGCGCCCTCAAGTGAACCTTATGCCTCCTGTTCTACGATTATTATTAAAAGGGCAATGTTGCTTTGCAAACGATGTTTTTCATTATCAAAATTGAGCATCATTATTGCAGTAGACTTTTATAATAAGCATTTCAAATGTCGCTTTAAAAGTTATTTTCAAAAAATGTAGGTGCAACGAGGAAAATGTATTTTCTTTTCATTTGTGCTCAGTAAAGTCACACTTACTAGTTGGCACCGAGTTATTGCAGTTAGTAATAGTCACAGGTAAAGGTCATACAGAGAACTTCTAATTTTTAGTCTTACGTACATTCTCTGAAATTAATAAAGTAATTGTAATGGTATAAAACTAAGAACAAACATGCAGCTACGGGTAGGCATTACTGTTCTGCGCAACTCCTAGCTAATTTTATGCTGCTAAAATGTTTTTATTGCTTTTAGGAACATTGTATTTGTCGTGGCATGCTTACATAACACAGCAACATCTGACACTCAACAAGCCATATCCAGCAGGAGGCGATGGTTTCCCCAGCCCTTTAAAAATGGTTGTTTTTTTCACAAGCACAGAATAAAAATTGGTTAATTGTCCAAATAAACTGGAACTTGTTGATAAATAATGTTTATTTCCAATCTGGCAGCACTCCAAGTACTGTGCTATAAATAGAACTAGTCCTTCAAGACAACTATGTGCAAAACAATACATAACTACATATCATATAACCTCGATGCTATCAGCAGTGTGTTTTTTTTTCTTATCTGCCAAGCACAGGTGGGTATAATTACCAACTTTCCACAAACGTCATATACATTTGTATTGATGGTACTGTCGTTTACAAATGAGGACAGAATGGACTATATTTCTGCAGTGCCCCCATGCATTTTTTTACGTTTGTCTTATTCCATATATTTTAAAATCGACATCGTATACCAGCCTTATTGTTATAATTCATTAGAGCCCATTTTCATTTTCTACGTTAACATTAATCCATCAAATTAATGTTAATTTAAAAGACATGATCATGACCTGAACCAGTTTCAACTTTGTCAAAGAAAAACAGTTATAACACAGCATACCAGTCTCAGCGTTTCCCTTTTAAAAACCTCACTTACCAACACACGTGTATCTATGCATCTAGCTTTTCTCAGTACTCGTTCCTGTTTTTCTTCATAACAACATCCCCCTTTTCCAAGTCCTTGTCTTATTGGTCCAATTCAAATACCAATCAAACCCGTATCCAAGTGATTTGGAAGACTGTATACAAAATGACGTCACCTTTTTCTGGCCAATGAGATTTTTTTACTTGATTGTGACTCTCCTCGATTCCGCGAAATTGTTACTCTGCAAAGAGAACACAGCTCAGAAGTAGAGCAAGTAAGAAACATATGTATGTGAGAAAGAGATAAAGCCGAACAAGCTGAAGAGTGAATTCTCTGTACCTGCCAGGCAGCGGTGTAAGCTATACGTAACGATTTGTTAAACATTTGGATCTTGAAACAAATTACGGAAATAAGTGTTTACACGTTTTAAGTTTGATGGTTTTTATTTTTTATTTTAAAGGAATGTAATGCCTGCTGTACTTTTAAAACCGGCCGCATTAAAGTAGACACGTGCTTGGTCATATTGCAGATCGGCTATGTACCTCGTCTTATAAAAAGCAAAGGGCAGTCATAAAACATATCATTTACACCTAAACAACATTCAGAATACGGATTATTGTTTATTTGACAGAAGACACATGTAAACCTAAACAAATCTGAGTGAGTTCGCTATTGGGATCATTGGATTTTGTGCTTCTAATAAAATAACAGGATGTCGGACGTCGATTTAGCAGCAGAATGCTTAGTTTCCATTTCTAACCGAGCAGCTATGCACAGTTGTCCAGACTTGATTATGTCTGAAGATGCAGCCTCAAAAGATACCCAAGAAAATGGAACTTTACTTATGGTCGCTATGATTTTGCTCGACTTGAATAAATGTAAGCCGCTTTCACACATCTGCAGCATTCCTACTAGTCCCAACAGTACAGCTGCCAGTTGCTCAAGTGATAACGAGGTAGAAGAAAGCGACACCAGCAGCGAAACCGAAGTCAAGGGTACTACCAGTGATGATAAGTACGACTATGGAAGTAAAGAGAAATCCATCAATCTAAGACTCAACAGCGGCAGCCGAGGGAAAATTAAATTGACTTGTGAAAAGAGACACATCTGCCCATACTCTGGCTGTGGGAAAGTGTATGGGAAATCATCTCATTTGAAGGCTCATTTCAGAGTGCACACTGGTTGGTATTTTATTATTCTCTCTCTGCCTAAAGTTAATTTCATTAGAAATGTAGAGGTATCATTATTGTTGAAACCAACCCAGCAGCTGTAATGTTAAATGTTTCGTTAGTGTAAAGGGTTATAGTCAGACGAGAACACGCCATAGGTGGGCCGTTTTGTTCTGTTAAGTGTTTGTGAGCTACATCAGCAAGTGAATAAGGCTACGTCACTGACTGTCTTCTAATACAGCACTATTGTTACACTATATATCTAATTCCTAGATAGCAGTACAGTAAGTAAATGGAAAGATAAAATACGATTACATTAAAATATACAAACCATTAAATTACAAGAATGTAAATACAGCATTAATATGTACCGTACCCAAACTGTGTTTTGACCTCCCTGTTGAAATCTGTTTGGGAGGGGGACGAGGGGCGGTGTGTGGATGGGGGCTGGATGAGTTGCTGTGTGGCGCTTGAAATTGTTGATACACAGTAGCTGGGAACAACGTGTACTCGTTGTGGAAGTTGTGAAATCATGTGGGTGTGGATGTCCAGGACATGTGTATGTATCTGTTTCAATAAACATGACACGCAGCCTATCTTGTAGATGGGCTATAATGCAGAAGTCAAGTAAAACCCAATCTCTCACCCCTCTTAAAATTTCGTTTCCCCAGGGGTGCCCATTACTGTGTATAGAGTTGGGGCAGGCAAATCTGAGTAAAATGTATGGTAGTGCCCTACAATGAGGGCCATGAGGAACTGATTCATAATGTGAATGTGACTTATTCCACACTGGGGAGGGAAGGCATAGGCAGGCTTTTGGTACCTGCCCCCTCCCCCCTCCCCTTCAAGGGACTGAAGTGGGGTGAGAACAAATTTCCATGACATTTCCTGGAACCTGGGCGGGGTGCTGAAGTCACCTGTATAGTGGAAAAACACGATAAGCACCCAAATGATTTACACTGAGGACATACTATATCACATTCAGCATACTCTGCCTGTTTTGTATGCCTTGACCTACTTTTATTTTGAGCGCCTGTGCATTTCATTGTTTATCACTTTGCTCCCATCAAACATGACCAGCATCCCTTATCTAAGCCACTGCAATAGGAATTAAATAAAAACCAAAAATGTGATCAACTTGACAGTGATCAATGATCAATCTGCTGAACAAATTCAAGGCTTCAGTTATATCTGTATCATATTTGAGGTTCATATTGCAATATATTTTAATTTGAGCGTTAAACTTTTAATATATTTAAAGGCCCTTAGCCTTTTTGGTGTTTGTAATACTTATCAGCGGTTTTAAGTTCTATTTGATCCAATATTGAGGTTTATTCATTTTCCCAATTGTTATTTAGCTAAACTGCATATCTGTTTAATGTTCAGTGTTCAGGAACTATTCTGATTTCCTCCCACTGTGACCTTTCAACTCTATTGGCGCCACCTGTTCTATAGAATGATATAGACTAGAGCAGGTGGAACTCCATGTAAAAGAGTTGACAAGCTTGCAGATTAGGACCCAAGAGTTATTGTACACCATAAAATGGGAAAGGTTAAAAAAACAAACCTCTAATTGCTTTTACAGACATTTTTTTTTAACTGAAATAAAGAACCATGCTTTCTTCATGACATGCTTGGGCAGGACAGTTCAGATATACCTTTAGTTAAGAAACAAGCCTAGATTCAAGCCTCAAGGAAAATTTACTGTAGTATGTCAGAAAGTTGTCTCAGTAGTAACACTGCATGCTTGATGGGAAACTAATAGGGTTTTGGTTCCTATTAAACTAATCCTTAATAAAGCAGAAGTATCGAACAGACAATGACTGGGAGTGCTGAGATCTTGATTTTTAGTTCTAGCTATAGCTCAGCTGCATGCTGATTGCTAAGCCATTATAAGAACATAAGAACATTAAGAAAGTTTACAAACGAGAGGAGGCCATTCAGCCCATCTTGCTCGTTTGGTTGTTAGTAGCTTATTGATCCCAGAATCTCATCAAGCAGTTTCTAAATTTTTTTTTTTTTTAAATTTAGTCGTTGCCAATTAGTTTTTATTATTTTCTCCCCAATTTGAAATGCCCAATTATTTTAGGCTCAGCTCACCGCTACCACCCCTGCGCTGACTCGGGAGAGGCAAAGATGAACACACGCTGTCCTCCGGCGTGCAGCCGTCAGCCGCCCGCTTCTTTACATTCTGCAGACTCACCGTGCAGTCGCCTCAGAGCTACAGCGTCGGAGGACAACGCAGCTCTGAGCAGCTTACAGGCAGGCCCGCAGGCGCCCGGCCAGACTACAGGGGTCACTGGTGCGCGGTGAGCCGAGGACACCCTGGCCGACCTAACCCTCCCTCCCCCCGGACGATGCTCGGCCAATTGAGCGTCGCCCCCTGGGAGCTTCCGTCCACGGTCGGCTGTGGAATAGCCTGGACTCGAACCGGCGACGTCCAGGCTATAGAGCGCATCCTGCACTCTAGCGAGTGCTTTTTACTGGATGCGCCACTCGGGAGCCCCCATCAAGCAGCTTCTTGAAGGATCCCAGGGTGTCAGATTCAACAACATTACTGGGGAGTTGGTTCCAGACGCTCACAATTCTCTGTAAAAAAGTGCCTCCTATTTTCTGTTCTGAATGCCCCTTTATCTAATCTCCATTTGTGACCCCTGGTCCTTGTTTCTTTTTTCAGGTCGAAAAAGTCCCCTGGGTTTTCTTTGTTCAAGACTGAATAGATTCAATTCTTTTAGCCTGTCTGCATACAACATGCCTTTTAAACCCGTCATAATTCTGGTCGCTCTTCTTTGTACTCTTTCTAGAGCAGAAATATCCTTTTTGTAACAAGGTGACCAGAACTGAACACAATATTTTAGATGAGGTCTTACTAATGCATTGTAAAGTTTTAACATTACTTCCCTTGATTTAAATTCAACACTTCAGCCACCTCAGCTGTAGAGTAGTTTAAAGCAGGGCAATGTAAACAAGACAGTTGCGTTTTACTGTGTTAGGATTAGGTCAATAAGGTGTACATATGTTTATGTAGAAAGTATTGCCTTTCTTTTACAAGCTAAGACGTGTGCCCGTGACTTACTAAATATATTTTCTTTTCAAAGGTGAAAGACCCTTTCCGTGCACATGGCCCGATTGCTCCAAAAAGTTCTCCCGCTCAGATGAACTGACCCGGCACTACCGGACCCATACTGGGGAGAAACGGTTCAGCTGCCCGCTTTGTGAGAAGTGTTTCATGAGGAGCGATCACTTAACGAAGCATGCCCGGCGCCACGCAGACTTCAAACCTAGCATGATTAAAAAGGCCGACTGGAGGGCACGCTCTTCTGCCTTACTGTCTTCAGAACCTGGAGTCTTTTACCAGGCATCAAAAAAACACTGATTGTGATCTCTACGGAAAAAAAAAGTGCCTGGTAAACCCGCCA
The DNA here is from genome assembly GCA_030684275.1 of Acipenser oxyrinchus oxyrinchus. Lineage (NCBI taxonomy): Eukaryota > Metazoa > Chordata > Actinopteri > Acipenseriformes > Acipenseridae > Acipenser > Acipenser oxyrinchus. Next base: position 70,035,747 of record CM060247.1, on the reverse strand, counting down.
CTAATATTGTGTAGGGGAAGCTTTTTAACTTGAAAATGCCACATTGTAGTATACAGTTTCACTGCTGTGTTTACCTTTAATACTCTAGTCGCAATTGAAGAAATAACCAGGTAATCCTGATGTGACTGAAGCCCCGAGCTATGTCAGTTCTGAGCAAGAACTTTTTTCTTTGTTATCCTTTAGAACAGCTTGTTAAGAATCGTATCTTTCAAGGCCTGATCTGAAGGTGATATGTTAAAGGGGTCTTTGCCATGGATATACCAGTAGGTTTTGTTTTTGTGTTTTGTCAACAGGTTGTTGAGATTCCAGGGGGATTGCAAGTTTTTCGAACTTTTAATATGGACTTCCCAGTCAAGGCATTCACAATTTTGAAAAGAGGCATCTGTCTTCATTCAACCATTCACATAACAACAGTCATTTTAGTTGTGAATCAGTACTTCGAATCTCCCGCAAAACTTTCACTCAGAGCATAGTGGCATTATTTCATGATTTTCACTTTTTTTTTCTTCCTTGGGCATGGCATTTTTGAGATGTGTGCTTGGAGAAATTTTTAGAAAATGTTCATACAAAAGTTGTAACATTTTAGGATTTTTTTTCTTCAACAACTGGCCTTTACAGAAAATCTGTGTAACAATTTACAGGCATATTCCAGAAGCCTGAAGTTTGGGAAAATAGATACAAGAAGTTTTGTTGCATTGAAAAGATGTAGCTTTTATTGCTTAATTGACTTTTCGATCCTAAAGCAATAGAATATATGGACATTTGTAAATGTAATAAAAAGTGGGATTTTATTACATTTAGTATTACAACTGTTCAACGTCAAAACACTTACAATCAGACTTCTATGGTAAAACTAAAACAACAAAACTAAGATGGCACTAGCCAAAACATTGTTCTCCTTGACTTAGTTTTTCTTGTATTATTAAAACTGTGCCACCCTTTTGATAATTATTTAAGCATAGTGTGTGTAATGTATAATGATTACAGTGGCACATTCACCATGACACACTACAGTAAGTGTCTCAGAACCAGTCGTGCAATGAAAGTCACTCCGTATTGGAGCTGGCAACACAAAAAAATGACCACAGACTTGTTCAGTGACACATGGAAATGATGTTTTATTTTAAACTAGAATAACCACAAATACTTAATGCTGACGGTTTTTTTTATTATTGAGCATTATACACAAACTTATAGTCCATCATTTGAGCCACAAATCATCAGTAGTAGTTTACAATGCTAAATGGTTATTAACCCCAAGAGCTTAAAACTTGAATTGTTGAATCAGATGGTTGCAGTATGGTTATATTCTGACCACCAAGGTGCACTGTATGCAACTAGAGTAAAATGCTTTCCAAATTAAAAGGGACAGAGTGCGTCCTAAATGGTGAAATTGCCTTTTATGGCCACTGGCCACAAGAAAGGAGTTTACAGTCCCACAACTACTGCACAAACAGATTATTCGAATGGAGCTCTCCACAGAAATCAGGTGTTGATAATCATGGGAGGGTCAGTGGCCTAATTTACCATTCAAAGTGAAACAAATGAAAAAACAACTGCTTTGATTTGTATTGATTTCTGCTTTTTGTAGACTCTGGAGAACTGCAATCTACACAAATCAAGTTTGTTCAGTTGATTCACTCTGAATGGCAAATTAGCCAAATCAACATCAATGTCAGCACAACATAAACTCTGAATGTATTGAAAATGTCCTGACACTGTCAAGTTAACAGAACTAGAGAAAGGGTTACTTGTAGATGGCCTTGCATTTATGGTTGTGCCCAGTTTTTGAATGTTTGAAGGCAACAGCTCATAACTTTTTTTTTCCCTACTTGAGAATGTTTTTTACAAGTCTGTCAAAAAATCCTTAGCCCTGCCAGCACAATCCATCCATGTGCAAAGCATGCTTCAACTTTTTCTTCACACTGCTAAATTTTGTTTGTGTACTTATATATTTTATATTGTATATTTTTTGTACTGTGGTTAATAATGTGTGCTGAATGTTTGTTTTATAGACAAACTGTTCTCCTACTTTGTTTTGTATGTATGATAAAACACAATCCTTTATTAATTGAACATGTCATTGCATTTTATGCTTGTTGCATCCTGCATAATATATTTGGAAACAAATATTGCTAACTATGGTGTATATTCATTTCATTGGTTGGTCGGAGGGGGGTATTTAATTAAGTGCATGTTAAAATATTTCTGGGGAATATAAAAAGAAAAGCGGTACTATAAAACCTTGGTATGCACTATAATTGTCCTGTACATAGATGCATTTTAAAACAAATATTGTACTGTTAATTTGTGCTCTAAAGTCTATCCAGCAGACTAACGTAACAATACAATAATGTTATTTTACTCTATGTTAATGTATGCTGCTATTAATCTAGTAACACTATTAAAATGTCTATGTACCACATAATAGCTTTTGTTATTAAGTTTAACTTAAAATAGTGGCCAGCTTTGTGGATTATTTTTCATTTTTCAAACTAAATCAAGTTGCATTCATACTTGTGCCTTTGCAAGAAATGTTTACTGTCAGTTTTCAGATAGCAGATCTTTGTCATTACTTAATTTAAAGAGGAACAATATATTTTTTTTCCCCCAACATACTTCAAATTCTATCATTTAAAAGCATATGACTTGATTTGCTAAGGCCAGGGATACACAAGCAACTTTTTCTTGGTAACTCAAATTGACAATAATAAAAATTGACCATTTTTTACTACTTGAGTTGTCAACACATTTTCGATTGTCAATCGAGTTGCTGAAATAGACTACTGCTCTATTTTCAGCAATTCAGTTGACAATTTATCTACATGCCTGTCTGTTTAGCCAATGATATTGCATTATCTAATCACCCGATTTCACTCTCAGTTTTGCCAAATAGGAAATATGGCTACAAACAAGTGGACGCATGAGGGCAGTTTACAATTGATCCCCGGCATGATAGAAAATGTTCATGGGACGTTAGATGGGCAGAATATAAAGACTGCAATTAAAAAAGACATCAGTAAATATGTTCAGAGGTAAAAGACAAACTGTTGCGAAAAAATTGGGAGATTGCCAGACGCTCCAGCAGAAATCGCCCCCCTCATATTTGTATTTTGTCTTGCAATGATCGGACTCACTCACAAGTCAATAAATATTAATATGTCTACAGGGACATACATAAAAATTATTCAATCCTGCAGGATCCTCCAAATGCAGTTCCTGCATCAAAGCATCAAGTGCTCCATGCCTTTCAAGTGTTTCTTTTCAAAATTATTCCAAATACAATAGCTGCTGAAACATGCACTGCAAACAGACGCCATCTTAAAATTACTTAAAATAATTGTCAGTTTTCCAGTGTGCGTGTGGCACATTCAGCAACAGCAATTCAGCTGTCAGTTTTTTAGGAATGTCCCTGTAATCTAAACATGCAGGCATCAGGTGTGAGAGATTTTCAGTTGATTCTTCATGTGCCATTTCCATTTTAAGAGGTTTTTCCACTCTATTGTAAAAACACATCTTTGTTTGAACAGAACATGTAAACCAAGAAGAGCTACAGTCTGGTGCATCCCAGCATGTACTGTATATAAAAGTGTGTGTCCAACTTTATTATGAAACAATAAATAACACACTGTCTTAACAGATCTTCATTAATTTTTCTGCTGAAACAAATGTGAGAAACCATTAAATCCACAGGCAGTTTTGAGGCCGCAGATACACAAGCAGTTTAGTCATTTTTTCTTGGCAACTTATGAATAATGAAAATGAACTCGAGTTGTCAACAAATTTTCAACTGGCAAATCAAGTTGCTATTTTCAGCAATTCAGTTGACAATTTTTTTTAAAACCATAAAAACACTCACATTTGCATACAAAATATATGCAGTAGTTATATATTAACATGAAGGCCAAAATAATGCAGTTTAATCTACAAACAAAATCAATAAAACAGAAGAATGGATCCCAGTTGAAGATTGTTGTCTTTTCAATGGCTCTGTGAATTTGTCCTGCAGGCACATGAAAATCCATTTGTATTATCCAATTCTTAGGTCTCCCCGTTTCAAATATCTACCTCATAACATGTGGTTTCTAGTGGCCATACAAAAGTGGAAAATGTTTGCCCCACATGATAACAGTTTTGGATGCTCCTATCTAATTTTGGAGTTCCTATGATAATTATTCTTTTCATCTATAACCTGGAAACACAGTACATGTCAATATTTAAATGCTATAGATTTTGAAACTAAAAGTTGGAAAAGCTGTTGAAATATTCAATATTGCTGGCATGAACACACAATAGCCCCTAAACTATTAATAAATAGTTGAATAAATAATAAATAAAACTTAAACCAGCAAACACATTGTACTGCGTTTAACAAAAAATGTTTCAATTCCTTATTATTTTTTTATATAACAAAACAATTCAACCTTTCAAATAAGGTTTGTAACATTGCATACAAATTAACTAAACCAACATGGCTTTTGATAGCCATAGATTGTACTTTATTTACTACAAGCACCATCTTTGCAGACAAGCTTGTTTTTATTGTTTGTTTGTTTACTTTAACTTCTGTAGTTTCATATCCAGGTATAGCCAGCGGGGCTAAGCCCACCAAGTCGTTTTTTTTTAAGTTAATAACTATAAAATACCTACACTACCGTTCAAAAGTTTGGGGTCACTTAGAAATTTCCTTGTTTTCCATGAAAACATACATGAAATGAGTTTGAATAGGAAATATAGCAAAATGAATAGGAAATATAGTCATTGACAAGGTTAGAAATAATGATTTTTAATTGAAATAATAATTGTGTCCTTCAAACTTTGCTTTCACAAAGAATCCTCCATTTGCAGCAATTACAGCCTTGCAGACCTTTGGCATTCTAGTTGTCAATTTGTTGAGGTAATCTGAAAAGATTTCACCCCATGCTTCCTGAAGCACCTCCCACAAGTTGGATTGGCTTGATGGGCACTTCTTACGCACCATACGGTCAAGCTGCTCCCACAACAGCTCAATAGGGTTGAGATCCGGTGACTGTGCTAGCCACTCCATTATAGACAGAATACCAGCTGGCTGCTTCTTCCCTAAATAGTTCTTACATAGTTTGGAGCTGTGCTTTGGGTCATTGTCCTGTTGTAGGAGGAAATTGGCTCCAATCAAGCGCCGTCCACAGGGTATGGCATGGCGTTGCAAAATGGAGTGATAGCCTTCCTTCTTCAAGATCCCTTTTACCCTGTACAAATCTCCCACTTTACCACCACCAAAGCACCCCCAGACCATCACATTGCCTCCACCATGCTTGACAGATGGCGTCAAGCACTCCTCTAGCATCTTTTCATTGGGTCTGAGTCTCACGAATGTTCTTCTTTGTGATCCGAACACCTCAGACTTAGATTTGTCTGTCCATAACACTTTTTTCCAATCTTCCTCTGTCCAGTGTCTGTGTTCTTTTGCCCATCTTAATCTTTTCTTTTTATTGCCCAGTCTGAGATATGGCCTAGAAGGCCAGCATCCCGGAGTCGCCTCTTCACTGTTGACGTTGAGACTGGTGTTTTGCGGGTACTATTTAATGAAGCTGCCAGTTGAGGACCTGTGAGGCGTCTGTTTCTCAAACTACACACTCTAATGTATTTGTCCTCTTGCTCAGTTGTGCACCGGGGCCTCCCACTCCTCTTTCTATTCTGGTTAGAGCCAGTTTGCACAGTTCTGTGAAGGGAGTAGTACACAGCGTTGTACGAGATCTTCAGTTTCTTGGCAATTTCTCGCATGGAATAGCCTTCATTTCTCAGAACAAGAATAGACTGACGAGTTTCAGAAGAAAGTTCTTTGTTTCTGGCCATTTTGAGCCTGTAATCGAACCCACAATTGCTGATGCTCCAGATACTCAACTAGTCTAAAGAAGGCCAGTTTTATTGCTTCTTTAATCAGCACAACAGTTTTCAGCTGTGCTAACATAATTGCAAAAGTGTTTTCTAATGATCAATTAGCCTTTTAAAATGATAAACTTGGATTAGCAAACACAACGTGCCATTGGAACACAGGGCTGATGGTTGCTGATAATGGGCCTCTGTACGCCTATGTAGATATTCCATTACAAATCAGCCGTTTCCAGCTACAATAGTCACAACATTAACAATGTCTACACTGTATTTCTGATCAATTTGATGTTATTTTAATGGACAAAAAATTTGCTTTTCTTTTGAAAACAAGGAAATTTCTAAGTGACCCCAAACTTTTGAACGGTAGTGTATATACAGAATACACATTAGAATTTACTGGAATTCCATAAACATTCACTTTCCACAGATACTGCAGTTAACTGACTTACTGAACAAAACAGAAGTAGAAGTAGATTAGCATCTCATCAACGGGTATTTCCACTAAGAGAACAAGAGCTGTGCACTGAAAAGCACCGAGAGGTTGAAGCTCTCATCACTGGGCCAACATCCGCTGAAATCGCTGTCGTCTTCTGTAGAAAGCTTTTAAGTTCCATTTGGAAGGAGGCAGCATGTGTATCCCATTGTGAACGCACAGGACAGTCATCTCATCAGCATATGTCAGATTCTGCAGTAGCTACAGATATACAGAAAACAATTACTGAGAATTAAAGGAAAGAGAATCTGTGGTGACATAATACAATTATTGTTATCTGCTTTTAAATTTAATGTGCCCAATTATTTATCCCATTGACAATGCGATGCTCCCTTCAGAATCCCCAGCGAAGGCCAGTGACTTCCCACAGCCAGGCGTTCCCCTACACCCCCCGTACGACTCACCCTGCACACCAAGTGCCCTTCCTTTAGTAGGTGAGCCAAGCAGGGACCCCCATAATACAATTCTTAAGCCTTGCATATAGATTTGTGTTGATTTCTTTTTTTTTTCTCATTTTGGAATCTTTCTTTCATTGTATTTGTTAGCACTGTCTTTATTTCACTCATTAGGACGGAGTAGATACCCTACTTGCCTCCTTCAGGAGCTTGTTGGTTGTTTGGCCACCCCCATTTGCAGAATAGCAACAGCAGTCCATGAACGTTCATTAAGTATTCTCTAGATATATTTAGATGACATGGTTCTTTAGAGTAGCTCATATGAAATTGAGAATCTTCAAAACCTGATAAACTGAAAACAATCTGTCTTAAATGAGAAAACGAATAATGATGTGGTTTAGTTTAAATTGTATCACCTTGGGTGTAATAAAGAAGTACTGAGAAGTGGTTCCCTTGCAAGCTGTGCGCACCACCATTTCAAAAACTCGCCGTTCATTGATTGGGTCCATACCCTGTGAAAGAAGGAAACATTTCAAATTATTTTATATATATAAAAAAATTAAATTACCTTAACCTACTTCAGTATCTTCAAATACAGAGATGATGAAGACATTATGAAACCAGTACCATCCTCACACAATCTTCTGTCAGTTTGAGCATGGCAGGAAAAGACTGCCTCCCCTCCACTTGCCTGATTAATTTCATCCACTACTCGGAAAGGGCAGCGGTTAAGCTCCTGCAGCGACATCAGGTACAGCATGGTGGAAACACTGCGCTCGCCGCCGCTCTGATGATGTGGAGTGAGCTCATGGAGCTGGGTGCTGCTGCGAAACTTAACTCGAATGCGAATTCCATACTTGTCATATTCCTCCTAAAAATAAAGAAATACATTTCTTTTTTAACTGAGCTTAAAAGAAAACAATTAGTTAAGTCTAAACTGTTAAATTGTACATTCAGTTCTGAAATAGAACTACCATCTAATTTCATGTCTGCATCTTAAGTTCCACAGGTATTATATATAACATCTTGTTTACTTTTACATGAGTAAAACAATACCCTATTGTACAGAGAAAAGCTATGTTAAATACAGGATTAAAATACACACCAAGCTAAAGAGAATACTGCATCTTAAGAAAGCCCATCATTAAAGTCAATGTACATTCTTTATGGATTTTAGCTGCACCATTTTAATCTTGGCCCTTAAGGGAAAGAACACTTTTTCTTGCCTCGTTTTCTGAATGTAGGTCCACCTCTCCAGCACACTGCATGGAACTGAAGAAATCACCAAACTTCTCATTGATTTGCTCTACAAGCTGTTTCAGTGGATTTAACCACCTTTCTTTTACCTGCAATCGACACAAGACAATGGAAGAACACCTGCGTCACATTATGACAAGACATTTTACTTATTTATTTATTTTAATTGAGACAAGTGATATATTTTGCCTTTAAATAGTTTGTTCCTACAAGCCAAAAATTAACACGGTTTCACATGTTTATATAATCTTAAAAGATTATGTAGTGGGATTCCGAAAAATACAGTGTTATACGTCCCCATGTGTTGCTACAACTGTTTAAATAACGTACGTGGAATTTTTCTTTCACTGTTAACATCCTAACAACTTCTTACACTTATAAGTTTAGTCTGTTTCAACAAGTCAGCTCTACTGCACTGGGGTTTGAGATCAGGGTCTGTCCTCTGATGACTGCAGAAAGAGCAATTTGAAAAAAAAAAAAACAGAAGTGCTTTTGATGTTGTGTACGACATCATGGGTCTTTATTGCGGTCTACCCGGTTGTGAGGAAAAAAAAAAAATCAAAAGGAGAAGCTTTATCTGATGGGATTAAGCTACAGTTGAGACTATTTATACATGTCCATAATCCTGTTTTCCAAGAGAACTAAAATTCTACAATTTGCAGCGATCACTTTGATCGGAATGCATTTTACTGTATCCCTTAGGATGAGCCCATGTAAGGGTGGTATGTATTTACAATGAGCATAATCTATAATTAGGGCTTCTGATTTTCAGTTTTAACTGATAAAACAACCCCGATATAAAAAAATGAAATTGGTGTACAGCCAATAAACACCAGAAAAGGTTACTCAATTCACATTGATTTCACCGTTTTCCCCATTTAAAAAATAAACAAACAAAAAAAAAACTACTACAAAAAAAAATAAAACAAACTACCTTTCCGTGCAGTTGGGCAATGTCCCGCATTCCTGACTTGTATCTATCAATCAGTGCGTTTACATGAGTGTAGCAGGGCAGGGCCCTGCCTGTAAATAATATTGTTGTGGGGTGATTTGGTGGTGGTTGGCAGGGATGGGGTTAATTTGCTATCCCTGCCAAAATACATGTGAGTGTGTCTGGAGCTAATTGAATCATTGATAATTAGGCTCCAGCCACATGCTATAAAAAAGGGGAAAATCCTTTGTTTGGTGGAGGTGTTTTTGGGTGAGTGTTTGTTTGTGCTCTGTTTATTTTTTTGAAAAAGAAAAATGGTAGTGAAGGCTAATGCCCAGCCTACATTTTTGTATTTTGTTTAAACCTTTTGTTTTGGCCCTTGCGCCAGTTATTTTGTAATTATTTTAGTGTGAAAGTTTTGTTTTTGTTTAACTGTTTTATTTTTGCTCTGTGAGCAATGTTTTGTTCAACTTTTTGATTTCTTTTTGTTTATTAAACTTGCAGAAGCACTTTAACTGCAGTTTCCTTGCCTCCGAGTCTCTTTGCCTGCCAATAAGATCTGGGCCCGCAAGGCTACCTTGTCACAATGTGCATAAGAATTCCGATATCAAAAGTCATGTAAACACAGTTTTCGGAAAATGTATCGGAATATTTCGAAAGTTAGTTTTCGGAAAAAAGCACCTAGAAATTTCAGATTAAATTCTGAAAACAAACAAAAGGTATGTCAGAAGTGGGATAGCGCCCCCTAGAGACTCGGAGTGGGACTGCAGTTTTAAAAAAAAAAAAAAATGGGAAAGAAGCAGAAGCAGCAGCGCGGGGCTGGTCGCAAACCCCACCGCGCATCTGGCAAGGTGGATGTCTGCATGACCTGCTTGAGGGGGGAAGAGTGGTGTTTTGAAGTTGGCGAGGTTGGCCACGTGTCGCCCAACTACTACCACTCCCCACCTCAGGAAGAAGAGGTGGAACCAGAGCCACAGCCACAGGAGGAGGATGGCTGGGAAGCCCTCCTCCACAGCATGGGCGTACAGTATTGTTGCTGCATCTGTGGGGAGTGGGGCCATTTCCCAGCTAACTGCCCCCTCCCACCAGAAGAATGCCTGCTGCCTCTGTATCCCCCACTGCCACCAGCAGAGGGAGACAGCCTGCTGGTCCCGACTCCACCAGCAGAGGGTGGATGCCTGCTGGTTCCCTTTCCGCCAGCAGAGGGAGCATGCCTGCTGGTCCCCCCGCTGCAGCCAGAAGGGGAGGAGCCCCTGCCGCCGCAGAGGCAGAAGGGGAGGAGCCCCTGCCGCCTTCGCAGGCAGAAGGGAGGAGCCCCTGCCGCCCAGCAGCCAGAAGGGGAGGAGCCCCTGCCGCCTTCGCAGCCAGAAGGGGAGGAGCCCCTGCCGCCTTTGCCATCAAGAGGAGAGGAGCAGGAGCTACCTCTGCCTCCAACACCACCATTGGGAGAAGTGGAGCTCCTGCTGCCGCCTTCATGGCCAGGGGCTCCCCTCCCGCCATCTCCATCGCCTGGGGATGCCAGTTCGCCACCGCCTGGGGCTGTCTGCTGCTCCGCATCGCCTGGGGTTGCCTGTGTCTCCTTTGATTCTCCTAGGGTCACTGCCGGTCCTGCTTTGCCGCCGTCGCCTCCCGAGGGTCCGCTGCTGCCGCCGTCGCCTCCCGAGGGTCCGCTGCTGCTGCCGCCGTCGCCTCCCGAGGGTCTGCTGCTGCTGCCGCCGTCGCCTCCCGAGGGTCCGCTGCTGCCGCCGTCGCCTCCCGAGGGTTCGCTGCTGCTGCCGCCGTCGCCTCCCGAGGGTCCGCTGCTGCTGCCGCCGTCGCCTCCTGAGGGTCCGCTGCTGCCGTCGTCGCCTCCCGAGGGTTCGCTGCCGCCGTTGCCTGGGGTCACTGCAGGCTTCGCTTTGCTTGGGGTCACCATCAGAAAGAAACTGGGCAAAAATGGGATTCATGGCAGAGAAGCAAGGCGGAAACCATTGCTCACTAAGAAGAACATGAATGCTCGCCTCAAGTTTGCCAAAAAGCACCTGGATGATCCTCAAGAGTTCTGGAACAATGTTCTATGGACAGATGAGTCAAAAGTGGAACTTTTTGGCCGACATGGGCCCCATTATGTCTGGCAAAAACCAAACACTGCATTCCACAGTAAGAACCTCATACCAACGGTCAAGCATGGGGGAGGTAGTGTCATGGTTTGGGGATGCTTTGCTGCATCAGGACCTGGACGTCTTGCCATCATTGAAGGAACCATGAATTCTGCTCTGTATCAGAGAATTCTACAGAAGAATGTCAGGCCATCCGTCCGTGAGCTGAAGCTGAAGCGCAGCTTGGTCATGCAGCAAGACAATGGTCCGAAACACACAAGCAAGTCTACATCAGAATGGCTGAAGAACAAGGAATTTAAAGTTTTGGTATGGCCTAGTAAAAGTCCAGACCTAAACCCCATTGAGATGTTGTGGCAGGACCTGAAACGAGCAGTTCATGCTCTAAAACCCACAAATGTCACTGAGTTGAAGCAGTTCTTCATGGAGGAGTGGGCCAAAATTCCTCCACGGCGCTGTAAGAGACTAATTAATAACTACAGGAAGCATTTGATTGCAGTTATTTCTGCTAACGATTGCGTCTGCTAACGATTGCGTAACCAGATATTGAGTCTAAGGGGGCGATTACTTTTTCACATTGGGGCATTGGGTGTTGCATAACTTTCTTTAATAAATAAATTAAACATGTATCAAATTTGTGTGTTCACTAAGGGTCCCTTTTTATCTAATATTAGGTTTTGGTTGAAGATCTGATAACATTCAGTGTCAAAAATATGCAAAAATGCAGAAAATCAGACAGAGGGCAAATACTTTTTCACGGCACTGTATATATTGTAACACAGCAGGGAGGGGGTTAATTATGATCTGCACCTGGCTGTTATTGTAAATTAGAGCCAGGTGCAGGATATAAAAGAGAAGCACTCAGTCTGCTTGGGGCTGCTGTGTGGAGAGCCCGCTTGTCTGTGTGCTCAAGCGTACAAAAGGAAAGGAAGTGTACAACTTTTCCAGATCAGTGTAAAACCTGTGTGGTTTGTTTTATTTAACTGTTTTGTTTTGGTTTGATTTTTGTTTTAACAGGTAAACAGTTTAGCTGTCCTGCTTGTTAGTTTAGGTTCCAGTATTGTGTTTAGTTAGTGCTCAAGAAAGAGCTAGGTGTTTGTTTTGTTTATTTTGGTTTTTGTTATTATTAAAAAAATAGCGCAAGTGCGCTTTGAAACCTCCAAATCTGTGTCCTGGGTCTATTTTTAAAGGGGCAACAAACCCGAGTGGGTGCAGTTCATTTACAATATATATATATATATATATATATATATATATATATATATATATATATATATATATATATATATATATATATATATACAGTACTGTGCAAAAGTTTTAGGCAGGTGTGAAAAAATGCTGTAAAGTAAGAATGCTTTCAAAACAGACATGTTAATAGATTATATTTATCAATTAACTAAATGCAAAGTGAGTGAACAGAAGAAAAATCTAAATCAAATCCATATTTGGTGTGACAACCCTTTGCCTTTAAAACAGCATCAATTCTTCTAGGTACACTTGCACAAAGTCAGGGATTTTGTAGGCATATAGTCAGGTGTATGATTAAACAATTATACCAAACAGGTGCTAATGATCATCAATTCAATATGTAGGTTGAAACACAATCATTAACTGAAACAGAAACAGTTGTGTAGGAGGAATAAAACTGGGTGAGGAACAGCCAAACTCAGCTAACAAGGTGAGGTTGCTGAAGACAGTTTACTGTCAAAAGTCATACACCATGGCAAGACTGAACACAGCAACAAGACACAAAGGTAGTTATACTGCATCAGCAAGGTCTCTCCCAGGCAAAAATTTCAAGGCAGACAGGGGTTTCCAGATGTGCTGTCCAAGCTCTTTGAAGAAGCACAAAGAAACGGGCAACGTTGAGGACCGTGAGACGCAGTGGTCGGCCAAGGAAACTTACTGCAGCAGATGAAAGACACATCATGCTTACTTCCCTTCGCAATCGGAAGATGTCCAGCAGTGCCATCAGCTCAGAACTGGCAGAAAACAGTGGGACCCTGGTACACCCATCTACTGTCTGAAGAAGTCTGGTCAGAAGTGGCCTTCATGGAAGACTTGCGGCCAAAAAGCCATACCTCCGACGTGGAAACAAGGCCAAGCGACTCAACTATGCACGAAAACACAGGAACTGGGGTGCAGAAAAATGGCAGCAGGTGCTCTGGACTGATGAGTCAAAATTTGAAATATTTGGCTGTAGCAGAAGGCAGTTTGTTCGGCGAAGGGCTGGAGAGCGTACACGAATGAGTGTCTGCAGGCAACAGTGAAGCATGGTGGAGGTTCCTTGCAAGTTTGGGGCTGCATTTCTGCAAATGGAGTTGGGGATTTGGTCAGAATTAATGGTCTCCTCAATGCTGAGAAGTACAGGCAGATACTTATCCATCATGCAATACCATCAGGGAGGCATCTGATTGGCCCCAAATTTATTCTGCAGCATGACAACGACCCCAAACATACAGCGAAAGTCATTAAGAACTATCTTCAGCATAAAGAAGAACAAGGAGTCCTGGAAGTGATGGTATGGCCCCCACAGAGCCCTGATCTCAACACCATCGAGTCTGTCTGGGATTACATGAAGAGAGAGAAGCAACTGAGGCTGCCCAAATCCACAGAAGAACTGTGGTTAGTTCTCCAAGATGTTTGGGCCAACCTACCTGCCAAGTTCCTTCAAAAACTGTGTGCAAGTGTACCTAGAAAAATTGATGCTTGATGCTGTTTTTGAAGGCAAAGGGTGGTCACACCAAATATGGATTTGATTTAGATTTTTCTTCTGTTCACTCACTTTGCATTTAGTTAATTGATCAATATAATCAATTAACATGTCTATTTTGAAAGCATTCTTACTTTACAGCATTTTTTCACACCTGCCTAAAACTTTTGCACAGTACTGTATATATATATATATATATATATATATATATATATATATATATATATATATATATATATATATATATATATATATATATATATATATATATATTTTCACACAAACTCTCACACACACACGTGTGCAATACATAATGCAATGCGTTTGATTTGTGTTGGAATTTGTCCATCATGGCAAGCTAAATTGTACTATTTTACACTTTGAATGGGTTTTTCTGTTTTCTGTATTAGCATGAATGTTTAAAAAACAATGTCATTCCAACAGTCGAACCAGAGGTAACTGTCACCCCAAAAAAAATAAATGGAATTTGATCATTATTACTGCCTGCTTTGAGTTCTGCAATCGACTTTGGTTTCCTTTTTGCAAAAGTCAATCCACAACATCTCGATGGGATGTAAGTCGGGGACTGAGATAGCCAATCCATAACTGTAATCGTCCTTTTTTTCAGAAATTCCTTTGTAGACTTCGCAGAACACTTAGGGTCATTATCCTGCTGGAATACAAACTTCCGTACAAGTATCAAAATTTCTTGATACTTTGCAGCATTCATTGATCCTTCTACAATACAAAGGTCGCCAGTGCCTGCAGAAGAAAAACTAGCCCATACCACCACACAACCTCCACCATGTTTAACACTGGGCATGGTTAACTTTTCTTTAAATTATTCTCCTATCTTCCTCCAAATACATTGTTGCTTTCTTGGTGAAAAGTTATATATTTTGGATTCGCCTGACCATAAAATTTGAAGAAATAATCAGGCATTTTCAAGTATTCAATGGAAAACTACAATCACTTTCTTTTGTGTAGTGTTTTTAACAAAGGTTTGCATCTTGGTTTTTGCCCATGGACATTCATCTTGTTAAGGTATCGTTGAATTGTTCGCTCATGAATTTCTTGACCATCTTCTCTAAATTATTGCGTCAAATCTTTTGCAGTAATCCAAGGACTTTGCCGGGCTGTTTGAACGATTCTTCTTCCAGATTTTGCAGAATCGTTCTTGGTCTTCCACACCTGGAGCTAGTTGCAGTAGTTACTGTTCTCTTGTGTTTGTTAATAACAGCCCACACAGTGCTTGTCAGTAAACTGTCTTTCTGCTATTTTTCTGGTAGTCCTTTTTCGTTTAGTTGTATCACTGCCATTTTTAGATCATTGCTGTACTCTTTAGTTAACCATATTTGTTGCTTTCTGAATCACAAATTTCCAATACATTTTTCAGCAATTGATGATTATGTATTTATTTATTCTATAATTATCAGGTGTTGGTTTCAATCATGATAATTGTTAATAATTATCAATGAATTGGGTTTCATATGAAACATGTTGACTGCCCAAATACTTTTGTTAAAGTATGAAATTAGTTTGTTAATGTTATTTTTCAGTGTATGCATGTTATGTAATGTGTTGTTTTATTATAAAGCTGAATCTCTGCTTTGATTTATATATCTTTCAATAGAACAATTAGAAATTATAGAAATCACTCTTTGTGGTTTTTCTCTTTTTTACTGCCCAAATACTTTTGTCTCTTGACTGTGTGCGTGTGTGTGTCTTGTGGCAGGGTGGCTGAGTCGGTGACGTCACGGCAGAAGCAGGAAGGTAAAGCACTGACACCAGGCACTTCAGTTTTTAAAGAAATACGCGGCTGGCCGCCGTTTTTATTAAGCAACACAAAAATAAATAAAATATTTAAACAAAAACACTGTGTGCTCATGAGAGCAAAATAAATATTTTAAACAAAACAAATAACGAACACAAAATATACGAAACACAGGTCAGGCTGAGCTGTAGCCTTCACTGATACTGTATCTTTTTAGTCTCGTTTTTCTCTCCTCGCTCTCTCCACTCTCGCTCCTCCTACCCCCACGTGCAGCGACCTGCATGCTTTTATATTGTGGCCGAGGGGTTTAACTGGCTAGTAATTATTCTATTACCCCTCGGCCACTATCTGCACGAGTTTATTAATTAAACTGCTGTGGATGGGGCTTCCCATCCACATGACTAAACAAACTAAAAACACACGGCTACGCCATCATATTTATAAACAAAACAATAACAAAACATACGCCGCTTCGCCGACAAATATAAATACACTAACTAATACTACAATAATAATAATAATAATAATAATAATAATAATAATAATCAAATACAAAATAACACAGGGGCGGAGAGGGAAACCCCGTTCTAAAATAAACAAACCCTGTACAGGGCTGCTCGCCCTGTTACAGTGTATATATATATATATATATATATATATATATATATATATATATATATATATATATATATATATATATATATATACACACAGTATATTGCAGATTAATGTTTTTACAATTTAAGAATCGTGCATTTTTATATATATATATATATATATATATATATATATATATATATATATATATATATATATATATAAAAATAGAAGATCTGCATTTTCTCCATGGCAGTCCAATCATAAGTGAGCAGAGGCAGGACATAAACAGTTGAAGTTCTTGAGTAGGTTTAACCAATGGGAGAGTCAAAGATCTAACCCTTGTTATGCATCTGTCCAATCGTTAATGAGCAGAGGCAGGGCATAAATATGCTAGGGTGCGCGGTGTAAGAATAGCTGAACTGAGCTGAGACTGTTATTGGGAATTATATTGAGAACTTCAAAGTAATATTTAGAATTGCTTTTTACAAAGAATTGAAGTAGATTTACTAAGAAAAAGTATACACACTCCAAAATGCGTAGGTGCAAAGTACAAAATTAAATTGGTATTAAATTGGTATTTACATTTATTTCAGGGAACCAGGGTTATGATAATAACCTAACACTCCCTATCAAGTACGAAATGTAACCATTACCTCATGGGTAGAAATACCAAAGCTGGTCGCAAGGCAAGTGGACAACTGGAATGCCACAAGGCTTGGCCAAGGCCACCTTGCGCGTTACCATGAGGAACCCCGGAGGTCACCCTCAACACTCTTGTTCCAAATCCAGGGTTTTGTGGATCTATGACCTTCAGCCAATAGAACCTCGTAAAGGTATGGGGAGTGGCCCACACCGCTGCATTGCAAATGCATCAATATACAGTTGATGCAGCGGGTTTGGGCATTTGAGAAAGGAGAGGAAGATTCATGAAATTAATTGGAGATTTACCCTCCGCAGTATGAATTAAAACGGTGTGCTGCTTTTTATACGAAAAATGAGAAAAAGTGGGTTGCGTAGAAGATTTATATTGGACCCTGACGCCCCCGATAAAATGAGGGAGTGGTTGTACAGTATTTGTTATTAGCCTATTTGTTTTTCTATGGGTCTCTCGTTATATCGCGACCCACAATATATCGCGGATTTGTATTGGACCCCGACACCCGCGATAGAGTGGGTGGTGTATATATTTAATATGCTTTGGTTGTTCAGATGTTTACATGACGTACTCAATAATAATAAAAAAAAAATTACACCAGACTGTTTCTCTTTTCGTTATACTATTTACAGTGTTTTGAATACAGCCGTAACGATATTGAGGCTTCTAGGTATGAGCATATTTCTGGGTCTTCTAGTGTTAAGTTAAATTACACACGTGAATAAGCAGATAAAACTATATTCAACACGTATCTGTTCGTAGTCTCTCTCATCTCAGGTTGGATGAAAGGAAAAATGATATTGAGATCTGTGCTTGCAGTCTATTTATGCCCTCGGGGGTGGGCATAACTGCGTCACAGGCTCCGACGAGCAGTCTTTGTTATACCTATTGAGGTTACAGGGTCTTTAAGGATAAATAGGATAAATGGTTACATTTCGTACTTGATAGGGAAACATTACTCACAATGCTTTGCTTGGATGCCATGTTAATGTAAGACTGAAATATTTACATTTATCAGTCTGAATTTCAAGGACTGAGCCTTTACGTTTCGTTTTTTTTTTTATTATTATTATTATTATTTGTTTATTTAGCAGACGCCTTTATCCAAGGCGACTTACAGAGACTAAGGTGTGAGCTATGCATCAGCTGCAGAGTCACTTACAATTACGTCTCACCCGAAAGACGGAGCACAAGGAGGTTAAGTGACTTGCTCAGGGTCACACAATGAGTCAGTGGCCGAGGTGGGATTTGAACCGGGGACCTCCTGGTTACAAGCCCTTTTCTTTAACCACTGGACGCCAAAGAGAGACCGGTGAACAATAAAGTTAGAAAAACTGGATGTGACAAAATGGGATAGACAGGAAAAGCGAGAGAAAGAAAGAGCAGTAAGATATACTCCTTGCCAATACTTTTGTTTTGTGTAAACTACTCTGTGTTCTGATTGAGAAAATAAATAAAACCTCCATTATTGGAATCCTCACATCGTCCAGAACTAAACTGTAGTTTGTCAGACGAGCTACAAGAACTTTAGATATATGTTTTAAAGTTGAGATGCTGTAAAATTAAACCAATCAAGTAGACTTTTCTGATGGATGTACTCTTTTACCTTACATTAGGAACACTTCACAGCTGTATTTGTTTGAAGTGTCATATATGGCACTGCATAGATCAAAGACATCCAAGATGCACACTGGTCTAGGTCAATTTAATGTACCTTATTTTTTAATCTGGAAAAATGCTGTTGCCTGCATAAAAAAAAATAAAAGTAAATAACAAACCTGGGAAATATTCTGCCTGTAATTATTTAATTCAATTTTCTTTTCTTCTAGTTCTTTTGCTAAATTCTCAATTTCCTGGGTCCTCTTTGTGTACTCATCAACAACCTGAAAAAACAAACAAACAAAAACATTAAATGTTAATAGCATATTTGATTGCTTCTATTGCTTTTATTGTTCACTATGTGTGTAATATTTCAAGGTCATTTCACACAGAAACTCATCCACTTACTGAAGCGTTTAAGCCAGTGAAGAAGGAGGCTCTTGATCTCTCCTCATGAAGTAAAGCATCTATTTCATCCAGAGTATCTGGAAGCTTACGGAACCCCTGAAACAAAAACAAACAAACAAAAAACAGGGTAGAACAAATATTTTAGTGAGGAATGTAATTTACAGGGCTACTGGTGGCAAGCGCGAGTGAAATCTATTACCCCCTCTGCAGAGTGATTTTATCCGATTTAGTCAACTGGTGTCAAATGCTGCTACTACTGTATGTTGTGATGTAATGTATTTCAATGTGTCCTTATACCTTATGGGATGGGCAGCTGCTCCATCCGTAGTTGTTTGTCCTTTTTAGAAAACTACTACCACATCTGGACTTGCAAAATTAATTGCCAATACCCATCATATTTTGTAGACCAGAGGATAGGAGGGTTTAGCAGGTTGGAAAAAAAAATAAAATAATCGATACTACACGGGTATCGATTATTAATTTGAGAATTTAAAGAAAATGTAGCAAATATGACAATGCGGATGTAAGTGCGGGTCTCTGGCTGGCGTAATAAAGACAACATTAAAACAAGCTTTGCATTAGCGGCAAGTACACCTCAATAATAACTGCGGCGACTATTCTCTCTGGAACTAAATCGGAAAGAAAACAACATAACGTCCTTTATGTCAGTGATAACTCTTAATTATCCAATACTGAATGCTTTATCTACAGTTATTGCGCAGATATAGTTTCTTACCAAAGTGATCAAATAAGTAGCCTTTATTTAAAAATAAATAAATAACTTAAGTATTGTGAGCGGTGTACCCCAGAAAACAGACTGAAAACTGTAAACATTGTTTTATTTGAATGAAGTAGATGTACTAAGAAAAAGCATACGCACTCCAAAATGCTTAGGTGCAAAGTGCAAAATTAAATCAGTATGAAAAAAACATTACTCACAATGCTTTGCTTGGATGTCATGTTAATATAAGACTGAACTATTTATGTTTATTTATCAGTTTGGATTTGGAGGACTGCACCTTTAAGTTTCGTTTTGGAATATTGTGTTTGCCAAAGAGAGACCGGTGGACAATAAAGTTAGAACAAACCAGATGTGACAAAAAGGGATAAACAGGAAAAGTGAGAGAAAGAGAAGGAGCAGTAAGATATACTCCTTGCATAAACTTGTTTTGTGTAAACTACGCTGTGTTCTGATTGAGACAATAAATAAAACCTCCATTATTGTAACCCTCGCCCTGAATCAATACAAGTACAACACTACATTAACAACGGAATATGGCCAACAGATTTCACAAAGAATCCCACAGCATGAAGTGCATTTAACATAACTGTATTCAAACTGAGATGTTTATTATTATTATTATTATTATTATTATTATTATTATTATTATTATTATTATTATTATTATTATTATTATTTCTTTTTTTCCACGACTGAAAAAGGTTACACAAGTCTACATATCTGAATGGAATAAATGTATGTGTACTATATAGTATTTAAATATGTATCATGCACTTAAAACATTAATTATTATTACTATTATTATTATTATTATTATTATTATTTTAATCATTACCCGAAAGAGTATTTTTCACGGTGGGTACCCGGTTTCGGATTTTCTACCTGTGCCGACCTCTAATATTAATATGTATAACACAAGAGACATCCATCTGCACTATAAGGATGTATATGTACAGAACATGTGTGTGTGCTATCTGCCAAGATAGTCCTAAAACACTGGAGAATACAGAATATACTGGCACTACAGCCCAACTGTGATGGTGAGGTCATCCCTCCCATTAAACTGTATTCTGTTACTCATGGACACTGAAAAACTCTTGGTTGATCCCTGTTGTTGGTGCTGCCCTCTCAAACTGACATGACACAGCACATTGATCATGGCAGTGGAATTCATAGAGGTACAGTGTGATGTTGGTGCTACTATCATGCATCAGTCTCCTACTAGACCTGCATAAGCAGTGCCCAGATATACACAACCCCCCAACACACTGGCATGGCAACAGACCTCATACACCTAGTGGACCTTGATGATGGATGTCTCTTGTGTTATCTGCAGAGAGTTGTATGTTGTTCGTCTTAACCAGGGCTTCTCAAACTCCGTCCTGGGGACCCCCTGTGGCTGCTGGTTTTCATTCCAACTGAGCTCTTAATTACTTAACTATACCCTTAATTGAACTAATAATTTGCTTAATTAGACATTTTTACTTGCTTTCAGCTCTTAAACAGTTGCAGTTCAAGTTACTTAACAAATGTTAAAGCTAACTTGAAATATGCAACAAAATAAGTCTGCCTCACTACAAAGATTTTTTTCTGACGAAAGAAGATTCTTCTACTTTGGAGATTTGCAATTTTGTTTTTCAACTTCAGAATTCACCACTACATGGCAATGTCTAGAAATTGGAATAATGGCAGGATGCACCATTTCTCCACTGGCTTTTACCATGGCAATGGAAGTAATTATTAGGGTGTCAAAATGGGTAGTGGGAGGAGAATGCTTGGCTTCTGGAATGCGACTGCCACCAATTAGTGCATATATAGATGACACGACAATCATGACTAAAACCCTACACTAATCGGTTATTGGGCAAACTAATGAATAACAATGAATGGGCATGAATGCAATTCAAGCCCACTAAGTCAAGGAGCATGTATATTTAAAGTAGTGGATAAGAGGTTCTACATTAACGATGAGGCAATACCAACAGTGTCTGAGAAGCCTGTGAAAAGTCTTGGGAGATGGTATGATGGGACCTAAAGGACACAGTTTGTGTGGGAGAAGTGAGACAACAAGCAGTGCAAGGGTTGAAGAGCATAGACAGCAGTGCTTTACAAGGCAAAATTAAACTCTGGTGCTTTCAGTTTGGTCTAATGCCAAGACTTCTGTGGCCACTCACTGTGTATGAAGTTTCCTTCACAACAGTAGAGAAGCTGGAAGCGTTAATCAGTTCATACATCAGGAAATGATAAGGAGTTCCATGCTGCCTCAGCAGAGTGGGCCTGTATGGTAAAGGGATACTGCAGCTGCCAGTCTCAGCCAGTGGCACTGGAACAATTTTTAAAGTGGTGAAAGCCATTGAAGATAACTGTAACCTCTGTATACGATGGAAGCCATGCAAATACACCCCCAGCACCCCTAGTTCCAGTGCCCCTGATCTCAGCTCTGACTGAGGGGTTTAACCCTTTGCGGTCCGACATTACAATTTTCCCTTTCCGGTCCAACGTCATCAAAAAGACGTAAAACACAGGTCTCTAGTCGTTTTTCTCGGAAAAGCCGAGAAAACCATTCAATGGCGAGTGAGACCCGACAGGAGCCGAGAGAAGCCGAAAAAAAAAAAGGGCCGTATCTGAGCAGTACACATAGCCCCGGCACCACAGAGATAACACGGCCATAAACAAACAAGATAACTGCTTATGCATCCAGCACTCAAAGAATATCACAGACATTTGCACCGCTTTTTGAGATTTTATAGTAATAAAATAATGATTTGAATCGCATTATTGAGGAGTTTGGTGATAAAACGAGTGATCAGGAGATGATTTATCGGTATGCACGACTATGAAGAGGTATGTGAAAAATACAGTGAACAAGGGTTGGGGCGGGGCTGGAGATGCAGTACTGAGTGTCCTGTTGATATGCAGTGCCTTTTAAACCTGTTTTACTATGAAAAACATATGTTTAAACAGCGCGTCTAAAATAACTGCGCATGTGAAAATAAATTGGACCTGACGAGCCTGAGACGTGTTGAATAAATGGACCACAAAGGGTTAAGTGCGCCAATGTTCGATTGGAAATAACACTGGTAGAGACACGATGAATGTGTGAGGGAAGCATCCCCTGTGTTGAAAACTGGAAAAAAATGGGCGCAAAGGAAGCTGTGGAAGATGCAAAGGCTGCCCTTCGTAACAGTGATTTCATGGGACAAGTACAGCATGGAAGAGGAGGCCTTGGTCTCAGTACAGCTCCTCCTACATGGTGCAAAGCAGCCCCAGCTCAACAGAGGAAGCTGGTAGTCAACAAGGTGCAAAAGCAGGAGGAGAGGATGAGGTGCGTAATGGCAGTTTCCCAGGCCAAGCAGGGAGAATGGACGAGATCTATGGACAATGGAACATCACCACAGAACCTTAATCTATGGGTAGGAGAGGATCTGTGGTGCCCATTGTGTTCATTAAGACACATTTTGACAGGATGTAAGGTGGGTCTTAGCCAAGGATGGTTTACTTGGTGTCATGACCAGGTGCTGCGATGTTTGGCCTTAGCATTGGAAGACAAGTGCAGCATGACCAACAGGTTAACACCAATGCCAGCAATATATGACACAGGTATTAATCCACAACCCGGTTTCTCAGAGACATCGGATTCAGTGGTCAAGAGTTGCGAAGCATAGTGAAGAACTTATCTGAAGTAGCAGAGAGGAGCAGCAACTGGCTCTGGTTGAGACAAAATGAATCTGGTTGGGGATCTAAAGCATCGTACAAAGAAAGCATCATCGATGTAAAGGAAGGTAAGTAAGCTGGGCTTAGCTGAGTGGGGGATGGAGGGGGGTGATGCTGGGAAGCCAGAATCACTGTCGAGCCCTCTTAAGGTGTCGTGGGCCAGTTGACGAAACACCAAAGATTGAAGGTGTCCTCTTGAAGACCCCAGAGAAGTACCCTACTCAGCTCAGTCCAGACGGTTGTCATGCTGATGCGCTAGGGAGGCCGCACAGTGGTTCATCTCTGGAGCCAGCACTGCAGTCGTTGTGTGTGCTGGATCCCTGGAGCCAGCATTACACTTCAGCCATCAACACCAGACAGAAGGATATTTACATCATCAGATGGAAGGAAACGCAGATGGAGCACATTAGTTTACAGTAAAAGAAGTCATGTCTTAGTTGGTGCTTATCTTGGCAAGAGCTGAGTCCAATATCAGCATGGAGTTTTAACACCTACTCTCATGTAATGGAAAACAATAAAAACCTTGAAGGCCTCATCCATGGTCACACAGCTGCTTATCCCACGATTTCCACATGGAGCGCAAACAAGTCCAAACTTATCACCCCCGTGAGAATAGCGTGCAGGCACTTATATGTGCATCTGCAAAGTATAACACGTCTTCTTAACGTGCTTCAGTTAATGAATAAGTTGACAACAGAGTAAAGTTGTCTGCAGTTTTGACTTTCACTGGCAGCAGTCCCTAAGAAATGTGCTTGACAGACCGGGTCATCTGTATATATACAGCTGTGAGTGAAAAATTGATGCCTGTGTATCTACAGAGAATAAAACCTGGAGTTTTTTTAATTTTTTTTATTTGTTGGTGTTACAAGTTGTAAGGAAGCCTTGTCAGGATTGGAACTGGTCAAAACAACCTATTTATTTATTGTACCTACACGTCACAGATAATAATGCATATAAGAGCGCTACACACCCGTGCCTGAAACTTGGGGAAGATACTGTATATGACATGATTGAAAATGTGCGACGCAAGCTTTCTCATGTATATGTGCTAGATAAAGACGTAGCATTGATGAGGGTTTGAAGTGCGTCTACTTTGAAATCTATCACACAAAAAATAATTTCTAAAAAGTGGTATGCCTGCACAAGTATTATAATGTTATTATAATGCAGCCATTGGAAAAAAGAAATTATGTTATGTTGTGATCTGTATTATAATGCTACAATTGTAAACACATTGTTGTTATTTTGTTATTTAAGTTCAACTGAAATAATATATTTCTGCTTTTCATAATAACAATAAAAAAGTGTGTATTTTAAAAAAATAAGGCAAAAACTGGTTTTCAAAATTGTCCAAATTACTTATTTAAGGGCTAAGAATGAAAAATCTGCCAAAAAACAAAACCAAAAAAAGAGCATTTTTAACATGGAAATTGGCAAAATAAAAGGGCAGCTGGGTGGTTAAAACCATGACTTTGAGCATGTGTTTTACTTGCCCAAATTCTTGGATGAGTGTCAACAGGTAAGATGCTCAGATACAGATTACTGAGTCACTCTAATACCAGGGACATGCGCAGTGCTACATGGGATACTGAGACCTCCGCTGCTGTTTTTTTTTTTTTAAAAGAGAATGCAGGGAGCAGTGGAACCATTTTTACTCATTGCATTGCATGAAACTACTTCGTAATATAAACAAAATTATTGGAGAGGGATGAAAAGGGGATCTGCGTAAACGTGAATTCTGAAATGCAGTGTCAACGTTATGTACTATTTATTTTGGGAATAAACAAAACAACATTTAACTTTGAACTGCTATTTGGCATCCTTTGTTTTGTAGTTAATTCACTGGGGTAAAGTAAGGCCTACACAACGTATTCTTTACTCCTGTGATATTTTTCTACTTTGACGTGTTACTGTAACGTCTTGCTGTAAAACACAGGCACACACACAGGCCACGCCCCCCTGCTGCTATGTGGTCTCTGCCTGCGTTCTGGGCAATGTAATGGCTTACTTTTTGAAAACGAACAAACATCTTAACTGCACAAGGGCAGCAGAACTCCAAATACTGTATTTTATATATTTATCAGAACAATGACATACAGTGCCTATAGAAAGTCTACACCCCCTTTCAAAATGTTCACCTTTTGTTGCCTTATAGCCTGGAATTAAAATGCATTCAAATAGTTTTTTTTATTTTTTATTTATCTACACATCCTACCCCACAACTTCCAAGTGAAAAAAATATTCTAGAAATTTGTAGAAAATTAATTAAAAATAAAAACTGAAATAGCTTGGTTGGATAAGTGTCCACCCCCCTTGTAATAGCAATCCTAAATTAGCTCAGGTGTAACCAATCGCCTTCAAAATCACACACCAAGTTAAGTGGCCTCCACCTGTGTTAAACTGTAGTGATTCACATGATTTCAGGATAAATTCAGCAGTTCCTGTAGGTTCCCTCTGCTGGGTAGTGCATTTCAAAGCAAAGAGTCAACCATGAGCACCAAGGCGCTTTCAAAAGAACAAAGTTGTTGAAAGGCACAGATCAGGGGATGGGTATAAAAATATATAAAAGGCCCTGAATATCCCTTGGAGCAAGGACAAGACGATTATTAAGAAGTGGAAGGTGTATGGCACCACCAAGACCCTGCCTAGATCAGCCAGTCCCTCCAACCTGGATGACTGAGCAAGAAGGAGACTGAACAGAGAGTCTACCAAGAGGCCAATGGCAACTTTGCAAGAGCTACAGGCTTTTATGGCCAAGACTGGTCAAAGTGTGCATGTGACAACAATATCCCAAGCACTCCACAAATCTGGCCTGTACGGTAGGGTGGCAAGAAGGAAGCCATTACTCAAGAAAGTCCACCTTGAATCCCGTTTGAAGTATGCAAAAAAAACACTCAGGAGATTCTGTAGCCATGTGGCAAACAGTTTTGTGGTCTGACGAAACTAAAATGGAACTTTTTGGCCTAAATGCAAAGCGTTATGTTTGGCGCAAACCCAACACAGCACATCACCCAAAGAACACCATCTCTACTGTGAAGCATGGTGGTGGCAGCATCATGTTATGGGGACGTTTCTCATCGGCAGGGACTGGGGCACTTGTCAGGATAGAAGGGAAAATGAATGGAGCAAAGCACAGAGAAAAAAAAGTCCTTGAGGAAAACCTGCTGCCCTCTGCAAGAAAGCTGAAACTGGGACGGAAGTTCACCTTTCAGCATGACAACGACCCAAAGCACACAGCCAAAGCTATACTGGAGTGGCTAAGGAACAAAAAGGTAAATGTCCTTGAGTGGCCCAGTCAGAGTCCTGACCTAAATCCCATCGAAAATTTGTGGCATGACTTGAAAATTGCTGTCCATCAACGCTCCCCAAGGAACTTGCCAGAGCTTGAACAGTTTTGTAAAGAAGAATGGTCAAATATTGCCAAATCTAGGTGTGCAAAGTTGGTAGAGACCTATCCCAACAGACTCACAGCTAGGGTTGCAACCTCATGACCTCAAAAGTAAGGAACAGACCCTAACGCAATGCCCCCCCCACCCCACATTTTTATTTTTTTTACTCACAGATACAGTAGACATCTTAAAACATAGTTATTAGTTAGTGTATTTTAAGATATTTTGACAAATAAAAGCATCATAGGATTTTTACATTTTCTATTGGCCAAAAATATTTATTATATATAACGTTAGTTCAATATATTTTTCATTTTAGAAAGATTAGAAAAATGTTTTTTTTGACAGAAATTGAAAAACAGCAATATTCTGTTTTTTTTAATTTCTGCCATATTACTAATTAAAATATCCATAAAATTGCCTATAGGCCATTTACCTAATTCCATTCTAGATGCATGATAGATTATCAATAACATAATCCTTGCCAACATGATATAAAAAAAATGAAACAATTTTTAAAATTAAATATCAGGGTGCATGCTCAACAATTTGAACTTGAAACTTTTTCTTTTTTTTAAATCTATTAATGGTAAGCATTACCCCCTCCCTAAAGAAAAATATTCAAAATGAAAGGTTACTTAGGCTACGTACACAAACAGGCTAAATGTAGTTATGAGTTCACCTTTTGCTCTTAATACGGTTTGTGTACACACACACAGTTCAGTTACA
This sequence comes from Acipenser oxyrinchus oxyrinchus, assembly GCA_030684275.1. Lineage (NCBI taxonomy): Eukaryota > Metazoa > Chordata > Actinopteri > Acipenseriformes > Acipenseridae > Acipenser > Acipenser oxyrinchus. Next base: position 70,008,375 of record CM060247.1, on the reverse strand, counting down.
AAGGGCAGCGACAACTGCACTAGTTAATCCTGTTCAGAAGAAATAGCGAGTTTGGTTATTAATTCAGTTCATGTGCACTAACTGTGTGTGTATTACAACCGCACTAACACAACCACTCAAGTCACCACCAGCCTTCTGGTCGGAAGATCAACTAAATGTTTCGATCTACCATCATGGTACTACCGATCCGCTGTATTTATTAGTGCAGAAAAAGCAAAACGGTGTCTCCGTTGGTTTTGCAGAAAAGAGCACAGCTGTGCTTGACGAGTTCTCGATCGATTACGTACAGTACTTTCTTCCAAAAGCAAACAAAAACACAGCCTCCATGTTGTCACACAGAACCTCACGATCGGCATGTAATGATGGCCTGAGTTCAGTGGTTTGTTTAAACATCTAGTGCACTCACTTCAGTAATGAAAGGCGCCTGTGTACAACAAACAACCGCAGCGATTGCCGTTTGTAAATATGGTTGTCGAGCCAACTGCAGTGTGTGTGTAGGTAGCCTGAGAGACCCTGCAATATAAAGCGTTGAGGACTTACAGACTGGAGCTCCTGTGGAACAGCATTCTTGCCTGGATCCAAATTACACATGTCCTTTGCTTTCTTCAGCAATGCCTTGCAGTTCTCCTTCAGTGAAAGCTTTCTGTTCTCCAACTCTGTGTATTGTTTCTATTATGTTCCAGAATAAAATATATTATTCTACAGAATAGTTACAGAAAAATAAAATGATTCAAATTGGGGTTATAGTTGGTTTGACTATATGCTCTTACCTCCATGTTTTTCAGTTGTGAAGACCCTTCTCTGCAATCTGTTTCTAGCTTGCTCTTCTGGGCATTCAGCTCAGTACTTTCAAGAGACAGGTTCACCTTCTCCATGTTCAGTTTTGCACAGTCCTTCAAAAAAAAAAAAAAAGTTAAGTTGTATATTTTGTCACAGTAGCTTTGGAGACAGAATGGAAAGAGATTCTGTGCTCTGGTTTCTTGTGGCAGTTGTTGGATGTGATTCTTATTTCTTGCAGTCTTGGAGAGGTTGATCTATGTGCCACACTGATCCCTGTGGTTCGTGCCGACACACCATGTTCTTGATGTTGGTTGTGAGAAAGATGGATGTCACAATTAATGCGTCTACCTCTGTGTCTCCAAGAAATGACATCACAAAAATGACATCCTTACTACTTCCACGATAAATCTGAGGCATGCTCAAACTGCATTGTATCACAGTAAAGGGAAATTACACAAAAAGAAGATATGCACCATTTTGTTAAACTTCCACACCTAATCACTAATAGAACCATGCAGAAATAGAAAGTTTAATATGGTAGAAGTATACCGTTTTTTAACATACTATAAATATGGTAGTTTACATTCAGTATGCAAACTTACTTTTATAAGCAGCATGAGTTCGGAGACAAGCTTGACTTTCTGGACATTGACTGCCTTTATCTTCCCTTTTGTCCATTCTTCTTCTTCTTGTAGATTGATGACATACTGTTCCATCTGCTTCAAACTGTAGAGAAATTGAGCAGGAGAGGGAGTATTCAAAGACCTCACTGCCCTCCCCTCACACAAGCCTAACTGACTGAAGGCTGTTTCCATTTCAAGGACATCCCTCACCCTCCACTCTTGATTGAGTGCAGTGTGTGCCAAAGGATTTGTAACGCTAGTGCTGGATGCGTGTGTAGCAAGGACAGATCACAGCAGAAGAAACAGTCTTTATGTATAAAGAACAATGTTACTTTATTGAAAAAAACAAAACAGGAACAGAGCTGAAGAAACCAAACTGAACTCTAAAACAAACTATTTCACAACACAAACAAACAAATAAATAAATAAATAAAAGCATAACTAAACCATTAAGTCTACTGGTCAGTTTTGTTCAAAGTTTGCAGCACTTACTTAGCTTACTCTCTGCAGTAGCTGTTTCACTCCACTGTGAAGCCTCAGCTCTCTGAGAAAGTCACCAACCTGCCTGTCTACAGGCCCCTCCCAGTAGACTAAACCAAATTTAGAGGTAAAAAAAATTGAATATATTGCAAAATACAATAATTCAGCAATAATCCAATATTGTTAATTTACAAATAACATTAGCATACGCCCTGATAAATTACTATAATTTCCCAGCATGTTTTAAATTTTCAAAGTTAAATGTTACAAGGTCATTCCGATACAGGCTCCCCCTATATTTCCAATGCTAGGCTCCTTTGATAGATTTTAACTACCATCATGCACAAGGGCGCGCGCTCCTGTGTAGCCGGCTGCAATGCTACTAATTGTCTTCCATGCTACTAATTCTCTCTTTTCACTGCAGGTACTTGTTTTCTCCTAGACGGAATCAAGGCAAACATCCCCTTTTGTTTTTTCCCTCTGCTTCTCTATGTAAAGAAGCTGTGTTTTCATTAGCATGTCTGTTTTTCAGGAGTTAGTGAGGAAGGGATTCTCACAGGATTAAATGGAAATCGCCCACAAATAAGAAAGTAAAGTATCATGGGTTCAATAAGAGAGCAATGCAGTAGGTGATGTGATGCTGTGAAATATAAGCAAAACCTCACTCAAGTTTGAATTTAGAGACATCACACACATATATCCCAACATGATAGTCTGAACAAACCAGAAGCGTAGAAGGCTCAGAATACGTGCCCGAGAGAAAGTTGTATTTCTCAGACGTTTTGGAGATGTAGGCCTCTTACCATGTAGACAAAATACTGCACAGGTATGCCCTTGAAGTCACATTTTTTATATATAAAAGTTATTCAGAAAAGGTATTGGCCACAAAGCACTGCACTTTGGTAGGAAGGGATACCAGAGGATGTGTTTTTTCCACGGTATTCAATATTAGGACTAGAGTAAAATGTGCTGAGCACATTATTGCCCCACCATTGATGTATGGACTTCAAAGTGATTTCTCGATAAAATAAGTTACTTTTACAATGATTAATTAAATACTGTTTAAACATTTTTAATTTTTACAGCCTTAGCTCAAAAATGAAACACAAGCATTTAAACACATACCTGTCTTGTTTGGTGCTAATTTTCTGTTCCAGTTGCCTTTTCTTTCCCTTCAGCTCAGACAGGTCTTTCTTTTGCATTCTGAGCTCATTGTCCCTATGATCCAGCACATTCTGACGTTCCGACAGGGCCTTCATTTGTGAATCCAATGTCTGCATCTTTTGTTGAATCATCTGTGTAAAATTAAAAATGTGTTAAACATTCCCTTTGTTCAATAAATAACCTTTTTTTTAATAATTATTTTTATTCATTTTTCCAATCTTTCTCCCAATTTTTGGAATGTCCAATTATTATTCAACCTGGCTCACCGCTGCAACCCCCGAACTAACTCAGGAGAGACGAAGACGAGCACTCGCGTCCTCCAAAATGAGTGCTGTCCGGCCGTCCGCTTTGTTTTTGTTCTGCAAGCCCGTCGTGCAGCCATATTCAGAACTTACAGTGTCGGAGGACCACGCAGTTCTGAATTGCCACAGGAGCCGCTGGTGTGCGGTGAGCCAAGGACTCCTCAGCCGACCTAACCCCTATTCATGAATCAGTTTTTGGATTACTGAATACATTTCATTATTAATATGTCTCACCTTTAGCTGTTCCTCAAGCTGCCTTCTTTCATCAGCATCCACAGTCAATGTGAGGAACTGAGGTGGCATGAGAGCAGAGTTACTGGAAATTGTCTTGTTGGTGTAGTTGGACTTTTTCACAATATATTTCTCTTCTGCTGTGTAAAACTGTCTCAGCTGGGACTCTCTTATAACCTGAATAAGTGGGGACACAATATGATAGTACTCTGTCTCACAAATCCAAATAATGCGAAAAAAACTAAACCACATTCACCTGCTGCATCAAAAATGATCAAAATAAATATGCTTCACAGGCTGGCTTCATTACAACCTTATTAACCATTCAAAATTTTTTATTTTGCAAATTCTATACATACAGTCTACCCCACAAGTGTATATCGTTTAATTGCATATCCTGGCGAAGTGCTTCGTTCCCGCTAGCTGCTCACCACAAGCAAAAGGTTTTCCTGTGTGGCTCAGCTAATTTTCACCAAGTTCACCATGGTGGTGAAGGATTTGAAAAACATACTGGTGTAGACTAGGATTACTTTGAACATGTGAGGGTAGATGAATCAATTAGATTATTTTGTTTAATTCAATTTCACTCAATGAAAGCCCTTTAGCTTGATTTTGCAGCACGTGCACCAACGTTGTGTTTGGCAGGAGGTTCTAATTATAAATAGTCAGCGGACGACGCTTGAAAAACAAAAAAAACATGCCCGTAATAAAGGTTTGGTTGCACACCTTTGTTGTATATACTTCACTAGCCTAAGTTAAGGCTAAATTTGAGTTTACAGTACTAAGTTAAGAAAACACTACAAACAGGAAACCGAGTTCACTTTTAAAGCATGAAAAATGACCCCATGAGGATGAGGAAGTGTTACAGCAGCACTATTTGAGGACATTTGCAGTGGCAGAACAGCTGACCAGAAGACAGGCAAGGCAGAGCAAGTCAGCGTCAGACAGCATAAATGAACAGTGAGGCAGCACACAGGCAAACGTTACATTCGTTTTGTGTCATTTTAGTGCTACAAACAAGCTTTCTTTGTAATTTAAGCAGTTGAATATGGAAACAATCACATCACTCAAAAAGTGGCACCCAACAATTGGATTTGGCGCCTAGACTCTTTGACCTAGGAGCCATTGGCTCCTTGGGTAAAAAGTTAGTATGGAGCCGTGGGGTGAGGGTTGTTAGACACAGTTCTAGGCAATATGTTTATTGTATTGTGTATTGTATGTTTATTTGGTGTGGCTTAAGTTTTTCCAGTGTGGCTAAAAAATGTTAAGTTACTTTAGCCACATTGGCTAACTAAATGAGTCTTAGAGGGAATGTAGAAGTATACTCAATTCCAAAATCGTGACCAATGCTGCATCATAAAATGCACCCTGTTTAAGTGTAATATTGTAAGTGCATATTACCGGTTTTACTGTGTAGCAGTGATACTTTTTATACAGTTAACTGAGCACGTGTCCATTGTGAACTGATGTAAACAGGCACAGCGTCAGGAACGTGAACGCTCTCAATAAATTACCACACTAAAATGGCTGCAAAAAAGGAAACGAAAGACTTTTCATTAAGAGACTGGAAATGACTATGATCTGCTAAAATGATCGCAGCATTTGTTAATAGGTAAGTTGATCATTTCTGTTCAATTTTCAGGAAGGCTAAAATTACATGTAAATGTGTGAAGAATACAGTTTTCAGAATATGGTAAATTGTCTGCGATGTACATACAGAATTTAATAATTATTTCCATTAACTTTGACAGAAAACAGGGTATTTTGTGAATTTGCATCAATGTGTATGGTTTACCACTTACTGTAAATTTAAATAAAATTTGATATAAACTGATGGTTCTGTGTTTATTCAAGTAGAATTGATTGTTGGCCTGAATTAAGTGAAGCCTCAAAGAAACAGTTAATACTGTAGAGTAATGCATTTTATTACCGGTACTGTAACATTTAGTCCACTAAATTGTATATTCAGTTTAGTTTATCGATATTTGTGAAGGCTATATTCTTAAGCGGGTTAGACTGTACTGTCTTATATAGTCCTGTTGAGTACTCACTGTTTCAATCATTGCTTTGGTCTTCTCAGTCCCAACAGGAACCTCGTTCAATCTATACTGGTGGCAGAGATAGCTCATAACCTCTTCCGGGGCATCAATCAGCTCTCGCAAGAATGAGTAAAATCCATAACGCCTACAGAATACACAGGAAAATAGGAGTATGGGAATTATTGGGATAAAAAACACCAAACACTTTGGTTCCCATTTTCACAAATGGCTTTTGTTCCACCCAAGCTCTCAATTACTTAAATGGTATAATTATTTGATTAATTGGACAAATTTAACACTTCTCTCCAGGCCTCAAAATATTTTACAGGTTGTGTACCTTGAATCAAGTGCATTTTTAAATCATCAACTGTAAAAGACCTTGAAAAAATATTAAATGTGTCAAATTGAACAAATAATGATATCAATGAAGCTAATTGAGAGCTTATGTTGGAATGAAAACCAGAAGACCCTGCGGCCCTCGAGGACTGGAGTTTGACACCCCTGACCTAGAGAATACAAGTATGCACTGATGAAGTCAATATCTCAACGCGTTAGGTCTATATCATTTGGAAACCAAACAAGTCACATGATCCCAATATGGCATCCATCTTAGGTCACTGCTTGTCCAAGGGAGTTCCCAAAACACTGAAGGAAGATATGTAGTTGGCATCCATTATGGGGATGCTTAATGAGTGGACTATGGTACTCTCAAACTTGGGCCAAGAATAACTCACACAGAGTAAAACTTATTTCCTCTGATTATTTCTCTCTCAATAATGTTTATTAACAATTTGATAAAAAAATGTATTCTATCCCCATGACTTACTGCAAGTACTCGATTGGTCTTGGTGGCGGCCTGTTTGCACATGACTGGGCAGGTGCGAGGACAGCATTTACCCTTAATTTCTGGGTGTCACGTATCTATAGAAAAGAGTATACACATGTTATTTTAGAAATACCCAAGTTTATATATCTTGAAAGAAGTTGCTTTTATATCCGTTTTATCTTTTGGACTGTCAAAGGCAGCAATTGGACAATACAGAGCCAAGTATGTAGGTTTCTTTTTCATTTATATACAGCTGTACAGTTAGGTGACGAGAACTAGACATTTTCAGAATTAAAATTGTCAATGAAGAGTATTGGGCATTATTTGGACATAATACAGGATATTGGCATATAGAAGGCTTCAATCTCTGAATATCCAGTATGTGCAAATACTACTGTTTATGCTGGTATAGCAACATGAATTTCAGCACACAACTTAGACTTTTTTTCTGGAACAGGTGGCAACTTATTGGTCATGTTACACTTGTCTTCCAATGCTAAGGCCAAACATCGCAGCACCTGGTCATGGCGCCAAGTAAACTGACCTTGGCTAAGAGCCACCTTACATCCTGTCAAAATGTGCCTTAATGTTGCAGGTGATGAACACAACGGACATGAGGGATCCTCTCCTACCCAGAGGTTTAGGTTCTGTGGTGATGGGAGAACATCATATGTTGACCTGATGAGGAAACTGATCCTGCTCTGTTCCATTGACCATAGGTCTTGCCAGCCAATCTTGCGTTGTTCCACACTCTCTCATCTCATCCATTCTCCCTGCTTGGCCTGGGAAATGGCCTTTATACACCTCATCCTCTCATCCTGCTTTTGCACCTCGTTGACTACCAGCTTCCTCCATTGAGCTGGGGCTGCCTTGTGCCATGTAGGAGGAGCTGAACTGAGACCAAGACCCCCTCTTCCATGCTGAACTTGCCCCATGATATCACCAATTCGAAGGGCAGCCTTTGCATCCTCCACAGCTTTCTTTGCCGCCCACTTTCTTCCAGTTTTCAACACAGGTGCTGCCTCCCTTACACATTTGTCGCGTGACTCTACTAATGTCATTTCCAGTCGGACCTTGGCACACTTAAACTCCTTGGATAGAGCGGAGACAGGTAGCTGCAGTATTCCTTTACCATAAAGTCCCACTCTGCTGAGGCAGTGTGGAACTCCCAACCATTTCCTGATGTGTGAACTGATTAAAGCTTCCAGCTTCTCTACTGTTGTCAAAGAAACCTCGTACGCACTCAGTGGCCACAGCAACCTTGGCAGTAGACCAAACTGAAAGCACTAGAGTTTTAGTTTGCCTGGTAAAGCGCTGCTGTCTATGCTCTTCAACCCTTCCACAGCTTGTTGTCTAACTTCTCCCACACGAACTGTGTCCTTTAGATCCCCGTCGTACCATCTCCCAAGGCTCTTCACTGGCTTCTCAGACACTGTTGGTATTGCCTCACCGATTAGTGCAGGCTACTGTTGTAGTCACGGTTGTCATGTCATCCATGTATGCTTGAATTGGTGGTAGTCGCATTCCAGAAGCCAAGCGCTCTCCTCCCACTACCCATTTTGATGCCCTAATGATTACTTCCATTGCCATGGTAAAAGCCAGTGGAGAAATGGTGCATCCTGCCATTATTCCAACTTCTAGGCATTGCCATGTAGTGCTGAATTCTGAAGTTGAAAAACTAAATTGCAAATCTCCAAAGTAGGCTTTCACTAGATTTGTTATTGTCATCGGTACACTGAAAAAATCAAATGCTGCCCAAAGTTGTTCATGTGGCACTGAACCATATGCATTAGCCAAATCCAGGAATGTCACATGGAGCTCCTTCCTCTCCTTTTTAGCTGATTGAATTTGTTGCCAGATCACACTGATGGTTCTAAGCATCCTCGGAAACCTGGAATGCCCGCTTTTTGTATTGAAATGTCAATGAAGCAGTTCTTTAATAGGTAAGTTGACAATCTCTGAGCAATAATGCTGAAGAAAATCTTGCCTTCTACGTTTAATAGGGAAATAGGGCAAAACTGACTGATGCTTGTAGAATCTTTTTCTTTAGGTATAAAGACTCCACCTGCTCGGCGCCATGCTCTTGGTACAACCTGTTTTCCCATGCTACTTTCATCAATTTCCACAGGATTCGTAGAACTCCTGAAGCACTCTTGTACATTCTGTATGGAACTCCATTAGGCCCTGGAGATGATGAAGCCCTTGCTTTTTTCACAGCTTGCTCTACTTCTTTCCACTTAGGTGCACAGTCCTCCATTTGGTATTCTGGTGGATTGATAGGTGGGATGTCTGACGGAATTGACATAGGCTCCTGCCTTTTTGAATCTGTATGTGTTTCCTCCAAATATCTCTCCAGCTCAAACTTAAGATGCTTTTAGTGTGCCATTCTTCTCACTGGTGAATAACTTCTTTACAAATTTGAATGGGTCTTTATAAAAGTTAGTTCTCGCACGCTCCTTCTTTTTGTAGCGTTTCCGTAGGCGCTCAGCTCTGCGCAATGTTGCAAGCTTATCTTTTATGACCCTTTGTAAGAGATTGAGTCCCTCCTTCTGACTTTCTTCTGCTCTTCTCCAGCTGCTTCCTCAGCTGTCTCCTTTCTCTAACTAAGCGTTCAATCTCCTGCTGCCGTCTAGACTTTCCAGGAATAGTTTGTACTTTTTCCTTCCTTTTTTCAACTCCAAACCTCTCACTTCCATATGCGTAAATGATGTCCCCAAATGTATCCAGTTTCTTTTCAACTGTTCCACTTAACCTTTCCAATGCAAAGCAGAGATCTGTGTTTACTGTGTCCCATGCAGTTTTCTCACAAACTCTTGGCCATTTAACTCCAGGCTTGTGCCCGTTGAGGTTCTTTTCTCTCTTACGCTGGTTTGTCTGACCGGGTTCACAAGGATCATTAGGTTCATCACTAACTGTGTCCATGCAAGTCCTCCTCACATCTATGACAGGGGTGCTGATATCCTGCGAACTGTGGTTTGCTTCCTGTCGCTGGATTTCATTCGACTGACTTGACTGACTTTGTGAAAGTACTGATCAATGCGAGGCCCTTGTCCCTTCTCCCTCAAGCATTTCATTCTCCCTTGATGAATCTTCAAACCCCTGACCGCTGTCGCCTTGCTCCAGCCGCAGACACAAACCTGGAGTTCCATGTCTTTGCTAACTGCAAAGTACTCTCCATACTCATATCCGTTTCTGTTCCTAAGTCCTTAACCGTGTTGTCCAACGTTGAGTCATCTTCCGCCCCCGCTCTCGCAGACTCTAGGGGTGCATCTATATATACTGTTGTGCCGGGATTCAATTACTAATAAATTATTCACTTGAATCCCAGCACGTGAGCTAATTCTGTGCAACCCTGTGCTCACATATTATTAAATACTTTAAATGCACGTGAAGTGCAATCCCCGTGCCTAAATACAACTATACATTTTAAACACTCGTGCTCATTACCCACATTATATCCCGTGTACCAACTACAATACAACAACATTAACACACTGTGACAGGATGACTGGGCGGTGACGTCACGGCAGAAGCAGGAACAAAATGACAGAGAGGAGTTTGGTGAAGCTGAGCGAATGCTTTCACTCAGCGTTTAATAAACAAAATAAAAAAACACAAAAACAGGACACGGCACTTGCGGCCAAAATAAACAGGTAAACAAAAACGAACAGACAAACAAACACGGTGAGTGAAATAGTTGTTATTATTATTATTATTATTATTATTATTATTATTATTATTATCCTCCTTCTCCACACCCGTTCTCCACTCACCGAACACCCAACCCCGAGTGAGTGAAAACATGCAGCTTTTATGCAGTTGTACCAAGACTCGATTGCTAGTCAATCATTCAATTGGAATCTCGGTACAACTGCACGTGAATTAATTAAAGTGCAATTCCCCGTGCTCACATATTATTACTTTTTACTTGCACGTGATGTGATGTGCCATCCTCGTGCCTAAATACAAATATACAATTTAAACACACGTGAAACACAGACCCGCTTATATCCCGTGTACCAATGCCTATACACCAACATTTACACACAACACGTAACATATAACATACACGGGGGCGGGCACTTTGCCACACACACGCAACATACAACATAAAACACAAAAATACACACAGGGGTGGGGCACATTGCTACACATATCCATAAAAGTAGTGTTCAAATATAGAGCTGAGAATTGTTAAACATGTGCATAACCTGTGCTCCAACACTTAATTCTACAAAAGCATATATATGACTACATTAAAAATGGAGGACACAAAAATGGCTTTCTAGAAAAGAAAATCAAACTGAAACCAAGTTTATATAACCCTTCTCAATTTTTTGGTTTCATAGCATCTTTAAGTGTCAAACACTCACCTCCTTAAGGAATATTTCCATATCTTCTTGTTTTTGGAATACAAAGGCTCTGAGATCATTAAGTGGAATGTGGTTCTCAATAAACTTTGCACTTCTAGGGTCTTTCACACGTATCTGCAAACAAAAAATTAAATAAAAATACTTCTTATTAGCATTAATTTAGCCAACAATATTTTCCCAACCTTTTTGGGTGTGTGGACCCCTTCTGAACCTCCAAAAATTTCGCGGACCACCATGTGCTACTATCATAGTGGCACACAGCACCTATACAAGGAAAGTCTATTCATTTTGCTTTCCACTATAGTGCGGCAATCGATAACGACGGGAAATTGATTAACTTACCTAATGAGATGGCTGGTACTGTTTCAGTGATGTCACAGCCTGAATGTCCTGTTGGAGTGATGACAGTTTTAGCCTTAAATCTGGTTCCACATCCAGCCTGAACCGGTACTTTGATTTCAACCCAACAAGTGCAGAAAATCCACTTTCACAAGAGTATGTGGTGGCAAACGGCATCAGGTACTTCACTGCCTTGTGGGACAGTTCCGGGTACTCAGATTGAACGTGTAACTAGAAGTCAGTCAGATTTAGTTGCGTGAAGACTAGCTTTAAAGAGCTGTCACATGAAAGCTCTGTTAGACTGTCTTCCTCCTTTGATGTCAAATTTGAGTGAATTTCACTGTCAACGTTCACAAATGGGTTTCTAATCAACTCGCTTTTGGAGTTGTGGTCACTGCGTTTCGTTTCTAAGTGGCGCCAAAGATTAGCTGGCTTCAAACGTTTGCTCGACAACACCTCATAACACACAGTGGTCACAGCTCCTCTTTGCTACCAGTCCAAGTAAATCCCATTGCCATGTATGTATCGCTGTACTTCTGCATTTTGTGTTTGATCTGTCTCTGTTGCAGAGTTTCACTTGATACCGCTAGTGGCGGCTCGTGACTTTTTTTTTTTGACAGGTGAGGCACAAATCACAAAACAGTTATTACCACCCCTCACCCAATGGCTGACGTACTAGAAGTAAATTTACTTTGTTCAGCTGATCTCATACATGCCTCCGCTGAGAGCATTTTAATGCATTCAAAACAGACTGCAGTCGCTATGTAAAATATACCCCCATCAATTAAAAAAAGCAACATTAAAAGAGATGAAGCCTTGCCTTATTTAGTTGGAAGGAAATATGTCTAACAATACTTTGTTCACAGCGCTTCCTGCCATTTTATGGACTCCTTGCCACATTCACTTACCATCTTTCTTCAAAATCTCCAGTGCTAGTGTTATTCTGCCGCCTTTAACAATTGAAAGTCTCTCTTCTCGGGATCTTAATGTAAAACGTATTTTCCTTGGGTCGCATATAATATCAGATTCAACTAAAACCATTACTGAAAATCTGAACTGCTCCAAATCCAGTAGGTGCCTCACCAAGCTGTGGTTACCATAGGAATGCATTTAGAAAAGGACTCCCCAGCATGGGGAGTTGCCATGGTAACACGCAGCTTTGTGAGGCGCTCAAGGTTTGTGCTTCACGCAGCAGTGCAGCAGCACGACATCATTCCAGCATTCTGGCGTAGCGCTTTCGCTACTGGTGAAAGACAGTTGTGACTTTTAAATAATGTCACCAGCGTTTCTGTGGACTTACATGTATTTAATATATACATGCTTAACTGTGTTTAAATGTGTTAAATATTTCTCAATTAAATAAAAATATGTAAAAAGTTTTTTTTAGCCTTTGGGAAATCTTTTTTCAGCCTCGGCTGAAAAACCGCCTCTGTACACCACTGCCACTTGCTTAATTTTCACTCACTTTCCTCTTCCAAGACCATTTTTATCCAGTGATCCATTGCTGACACACTTCCCACTAACAGGACGAACCACGTGGGATTGCTTCGAACATGCGACGAGTTGGAGCATGTGACGTGATTTAGTCACCAGGGCTGAAGTGCACCAACAGGACGTACGCCTGACTTTTAGCTATGTCAGACTTAAAAACCATAAACAAACAAGACTTAAAATATACACCTAGTGCACCACCAGGATGTGTGTGTGTGTGAGTTACACCTGGGCTTAACTCCTACGCCTCATAAAGAGTAGGCGTAAGGTAGGGGTGCACCGATAAAGATTTTCTTGGCCGATACTGATAGTCGATGGTTATCTACCCATATCTACTGATACCGATAGGATACCGATAATAAATAGACAGTGAAGATAAACTACTTGAACAAGACATAGGGCCTATATTTAAACTGTTATAAATGTAAAAAATTAACAGATATCATTTACTAGTTGTATTTATGACAAAATAAGTATTTTTTACTTCAGAAAATGAATACAAAGAGTAACGTAGTATTATATTGTGTGCTTGACAGTAATTTATACATTTAAGAATATAAGAACATAAGAAAGTTTACAAACGAGAGGAGGCCATTCGGCCCATCTTGCTCATTTTGGTTGTTAGTAACTTATTGATCCCAGAATCTCATCAAGCAGCTTCTTGAAGGATCCCAGGGTGTCAGCTTCAACAACATTACTGGGGAGTTGGTTCCAGACCCTCACAATTCTCTGTGTAAAAAAGTGCCTCCTATTTTCTGTTCTGAATGCCCCTTTATCTAATCTCCATTTGTGACCCCTGGTCCTTGTTTCTTTTTTCAGGTCAAAAAAGTGCCCTGGGTCGACATTGTCAATTTGTTTTACAACAGTCACACAAAAATAACATTGCGTTTATACTAGTAAAAACACTTCCGTAGAAAAGAATATATAATGTGACATTAACTTTTATAGCCACTTACTGTTAAACATTGCATACTATAACTTCGACCTATACTCTGTACAGTAGAAAGAAAATTGCCTACGCAATGTCAACTACAACAGTTAAATTCTTATTTTAAGCATACACTGCTTAAATGCAGTCCAACTTAAATTGTTCACTTAATCAAAAATAAAAAGATGTCACGAACATATCCGGTTACAAAATTCAGTCAAACTTGAATTTCTTACTAAACAAGATGGCACAGTAATTAAAATGTCGCTGAATACACCCGAAAACCAATCCAGATTAAGCAAGATAAACAAAAATTACAAAAGGTAATTCCCACTTAACGTTTAGAGAGCCTACAACTCCTTGGAAGTTAGGGAGATTGTTGTCGTTGCTTCTGTAGTCTTGGTTTTAAAAATGTGCTTTTAAGCTAAATTGTTTACGTTCAAGGATTTGATCAAGTGAGCTACGGAGGAGGACCTGAGGTGATGCCAAGCTGCCAAAGAGAGAGAGATATGGAACAGAGACATCGCAGAGGCAGTTTTGTAACTAACCGCACATCGATGCTGCATTTGAACAATAATTTGCCTGGTTAATACTATTTTCTTACGAATAATAAATACCCCTATATTTATTACAGTTTTGTCAGCCTGAAACCAACTACAAAGCATTACTTAGGGTGAATGTTAGTTTGGTTACTGTATAGGCCACATGTACTCTAAACTACGAATAGCAACAACAACAACTTAAACTATCAATGTTATTTAGGATTCAACCTTTTTTTTACAGCATCAGAATATTCTACTCGCAGTTCATCATTGGATTTAATGTAGCATCAAGTCTGTTCTGCTGCACACAACTCGCTATCCAATTGTTGTCTTCAGATATCTTTAAAAAAATCAAAACACCTTTTGCTGTGGAGGGTATTTACTGCATTTTGGTGGCACGTTACACAGGACTGGGAAAATGTGTGTCCATGTTCTTGTTTCAGAAGAGCGCCTGACCAAACATTAAACTCTGTGCTGGAAGAAATTCAAGCATGAATATCGGTGTGCAAAAACTGCAGGTAGCCGATTGTGTTTTTTTCCCTTATATTGGTGCCATGCTGATAGGCTAACGATTATCGGTGCACCCCAAGCGTAAGGATTTAGTCTCAGGTGTATCTTATTTAAATAATTGGAGCAACGTATATAAAAGCTAAATAAAACATAAAAGTATGCTACTTTTAGTGCATAGATTCCAGTACCAGCAAACATTGAGGCGTGAGCGTGTGCTGAGGGACCGAAGTAATCCTTTGGACAAATGTGTTTGAAAAGTTTCATTTTCACTGATGTGAGTTAACGGAATTAATTGATGAATTCTCAGCCAATTTACAGCACGGGTCTGACAGGAATAGCACACTTCCCCAGCCATGCAAACTCTTATTGCCCTGAGATTTTATTCCAACGGGGCATTTCAAAATACAGTTGGAGACATGGTAAATGTACACCGAACGACTGCCTGTCGTGCAACTCGCCGAGTTCTGCTGGCACTACAGTGACAACTGCACAGGTATGTGTCGTATCCACATGAAAGAAATTGTCAATATAAAGCAAAAGTTTATGGCGAAATCAGGAATCCCAGGTATAATTGGCTGTATCGATGTCACCCACTTCGGAATTCAAGCTCCAGCCCAGGATGAATATTTGTCCATAAAATCAGAATGGTTATCACTCCCTAAATGCCCAACTTGTCTGTGATGCAGACATGAGCATTTTTAACTGTAGTGAGATGGCCGGGCTCCTTCGCAATCTTCTCCCGGCTCTCTGACCGATCCAGGGGCAGCTGGCTCAGCATTTTGTTTAATAGTCTAAGAGCCAGGAGGTACTCAAACTCGTAGTCTGACTCCAGCAAGGAGGCAGCGATCGGGAAGACAGTAGCCATCGGGTTACAGGGGTAAATGGTAGTTTTCTTTTAAAAGGGAAGCTGAGTCACTAACTCAGTTAGATGGTATCCTTCTCAGACATATCTACTGCAAACATGGCTCATGACGCCAGTGTTAGCGCCCAGAACCGAAGGAGAACACCGTTACAACAATGCTCACATAGCCCCACAAAACATTATTATTATTATTTATTTATTAGCAGACACCCTTACCCAGGGCAACTTACAATTGTTACAAGATACCACATTATTTTTACATGCAATTACATTATTTTTTTTACACGTTATTTTTACATACAATTACCCATTTATACAGTTGGGTTTTTACTGGAGCAATCTAGGTAAAGTACCTTGCTCAAGGGTACAGCAGCAGTGTCCCCCACCTGGGATTGAACCCACAACCCTCCGGTCAAGAGTCCAGAGCCCTAATAAGAATGCACCCTGAGAGAGCATGTTCCATGACTGCTGCCGTGATTGTGCTTTACAATTCATAGAGACTGAAAGCAAATTAAAACTTAATTAGAACAGTGGTTTTATGTTTATACCAAGCAACATGACCTGAATTCCGTAGATCCTGAAAAAATAAATCGGGTTGTTGACAGTTTGGTGAACCATAGCTGTGGCTGTAGTAATCCCATTGTGGCACTGGTGCTGTAGTTTAATATTACACTCACGACGCATACGTCGCACCAGTGTATTAGTCGCTCCCCCCTTTTAAGGGAGAGAATTAAAGAAAACATATACTACTACATACAGAGAATCCTGGTCTTTTTTTCCATATAGACTGTCTACAAAACTAAGAAGGACTGCCTCCATCCTTAAACACGAAATCTCCATCCTGTCAGTCGCCGTAGATTCCATCACAATTCATCTTATGTTTTACAATTTCAATTTCCATACTTAGTTTATCCTCAAGTTCTATCTTCTCTTTTTCTACAATTAATTTCTGTATGGGATGCCAAGTTCCAGATTTAACTTACATCACATAATTTTTCATAGCTTTCATAGAGAGAAATATATATATATATATAATTCTTTCCAGATTTAGCTTAATAAATACATGTTAACAAAAACACTCAAATTTTGAAATGTGTACTTTCAGATATAATTTATCAATATTGAAAACTTGTATCACAAATTCAAGATTTAAAGCTGACATGTTAAATTTGGGAATACAACAAAGAAATCTGTGAGAAAATACATGGAACTTAAATCTTTATTTTACACTTGGCATCCAACATTTAGCTAACAGACACATCCGCATGGAACTTAAATCTTTATTTTACAATCCGAAATACATGATCTTTCAGAATTCAAGCGTTTGATGTAGGCATTCCATGCACAGAGGAGGCGGTGAAGCGACAGCAATACTGCCAATTGGGCGTTTTTTCATTCCAGTTTGCGGGAGAGAAGATTGTAGGTGGATTGTCTATTTTTGGGAGGTTTTAGCAAAACGCTGCAGGTTTTTTACTTTTGTATTTTTTATTTTACAGAAAGAAAAGTGTTTTGTCAAATATTACAGGATATCTGCCATGACTGACACAACATATCGTATCAGAATCCGATTGACGCACAGCCCCCTCGCCTGTTTAAAAGGCGCAGACTCATTTGCATGTTGTTAGCTTCAACTTTAACAAAGTTATTGAGAGTAACACAACCTGGGGACATACAAAGGTGGATGTACAGCCGTTCAGATACGTCACACTTTTCAGATAACTTTGCATTGCCATTTCACAGTGTGTACTACTTGGTATGGTCATTATTTAGGACAAGTTAGCCTGTTGGGAACTGACTGCTTGTATGGTGAGCTAAATTTTGAAGGCTCTGTACATACTGTTGAGAAAGGTCATTGGTCATCAACTTTGTTGTCTGATATCTCCAATTTTGAATTTATAGTTGTACTTGTTTGCACTGCTAAAGAGTTGAATATGGCATTAGTATTGCTACTAATACCTCATTTTATGTTACAAACAGAAGGCGATCAACTTTTGAAAATTCAGGGAAACATTCAAATAAACCTCTGCACAGAATTAGACTCACCACAAGCATCATGGGCTCGTAGACTTTGCCTTTGAACCGCTCTTTGTTTTCTCTCAGCCATTTGAATGCCTTATAGGTGTCTAGATACCTCTCCCGAAGTTTCTCCTGTTTCATGTTCATCATATCTTCCAATTTCTTGGAGAGATTAGCTAGTCCTAAACAAGATAAAAAACATTTGGGCCAAAACACGATGTTACTTGGTTTACATTCAATTAAAATAAAACAAACTACTCTTGAATTACAAAACTAAGTACAAATTAAAACATCAATTCAGGAATTATTCAGTTGCATAAAACTATGATCCAAATAACATTTTAGTGTCGGGCCACGTTTTGATGGTTGCATCCATTCTTTATTCAAACTGAAAAACAAAATTACTTGTAGTAAAAAAATAAAAAAAATTAAAAACAATAATAATAAATTGCATATAAAAACAACCAGATTGACATTGAGTTTTTATTTTAAAAAAATACTGACAAGTTAGTATCGAACATCAGGAAGAGACACATTTTATGGAATTTCATGTTTCATTTTTTTAAAACATAAAAAATACTACGAAACACAACCTGAACATTTTCAGACAATAGCTTGGTGAAATAATCTCAGCTACTTTTACAATATTCTTCTTTGTCTACTAGGTCAG
The DNA here is from genome assembly GCA_030684275.1 of Acipenser oxyrinchus oxyrinchus. Taxonomy (NCBI): domain Eukaryota; kingdom Metazoa; phylum Chordata; class Actinopteri; order Acipenseriformes; family Acipenseridae; genus Acipenser; species Acipenser oxyrinchus. The sequence goes on along the minus strand of CM060247.1, from coordinate 69,990,199 downwards.
ACAATAAAATCAGACCAAAATTTACTGCAGCAACACCGAAGATGTGTCCCAAGTTGAATGCGCCTATTTCAATCACAGCATGATAAAAAGATGCTTAAAAACAACACAGTTCAACTCTGTTCCAATAGTTATCCAATTGAAAAAAAAAAGAATTTTGAAGTTGCAAACGTTCACGAAATATATGCAGTTGTAGGGACAGTGGCAGAACTGCAAATTCATACAAGCTCCCCTCACATAGATGCTTAAATTATCCAGAGCAAGTGTCCCGCTTAAATAAAACTCAGTGATTCCGGGGCTCCAGAGTGGCGCATCCAGTAAAAGCACTCACTAGAATGCAGGATGCACTCTATAGCCTGGACGTCGCCGGTTCGAGTCCAGGCTATTCCACAGCCGACCGTGGACGGGAGCTCCCAGAGGGCGGCGCTCAATTGGCCTCAGGGTGTCCTCGGCTCACCGCGCACCAGCGACCCCTGTAGTCTGGCCGGGTGTCTGCGGGCTTGCCTGTAAGCTGCCCAGAGCTGCCTTGTCCTCCGACGCTGTAGCTCTGAGGCGGCTGCACGGTGAGTCTGCAGAGTGTAAAGAAGCGGGCGGCTGACGGCACACGCTTCGGAGGACAGCGTGTGTTCATCTTCGCCCCTCCCGAGTCAGCACAAGGGTGGTAGCGGTGAGCTGAGCCTAAAAATAATTGGGCATTTCAAATTGGGGAGAAAATAATAAAAACTAATTGGCAACGACTAAATTAAAAAAAATAAATAAATTAAAAAAACTCAGTGATTCGAGTACATGACAGTAAATAAAAATATAAATAAAAGTTAGTATTTCAGGCAAATGGTTATCAGCAAGTATAATTTATTTAAAAAAAAGAAAGAAAAACGTTCCATACTTCTCCTCTCACTCTCCTGGTTGTCCCTCTCTCTCTTCAGGTCTGTGCGCTCCCCGTCAGCACTGGCCTTCTCCTCTTGAATCTGCCGCAGCTGGCAGTTGATGTCATCTATCTGAGGCTGCACGTGGTTCAGGTCTCCGATGCTGCTCAGTTCGCTTTGCCAGTCCTTGATCATGCGTCGCGTGTTATTAATCCTCTTCTGCCGGTCCGTCTCTTCGTCCCGCTTAAGATTCAGGGCCTGCTGTATATCTTCAATCTGGTTGAGGAAAAAGAAGCAGCCCTTTTTATAGTCCATTATAAAGCAACCATAAAACAACAATCCAGTGGTTTAATCCATGTCAGAAGCAATAGTCCAAGAATGTAGTGGCTCAGTCAAGTTACAGTTCAACAGGGAAAAAAATAAATAAAACTCTAGAAACAGTCCAGCATAGTTGATCTTAAAACAACATAAAAAACAAAAACATTTTATTATGTGTTTAGGGCTTCTGATTTTCGGTTTTAACTGATAAAACCCGATAAAACACCCCTGATACAAAAAAAAATTAAATCGGTGGATAGCCAATAAACACCAGAAAACATCGTAAAAACTGTGGAAATGGTTAATCTATTCATGCTGACTTTACCCGTTTCACATTAACAAAAATAAAACCTACTACAAAAATAATAATAACCAGAGTTGCAAGCAACTTTACGGCTTCCAAGCAGTTAGTGTGAAATTTAAGCGCATTGGTTGTTATAGATGAAACATTATCACAAATCATTTTGGACACAGATGACTGTGTCAATTTTGGCCAAACTATTGGAATCACTGGTTAGGTCAATGCTGAAATCTCATTGGCCCACAGCAGCAATGTTTTGTACTGTAGCAACTTCCCTTGAACAACCGTAAAAGATAATCATACTTAGATCATTTATGCTCATTTTGGCTTCAATCAGAACTCTGCATGTTATATAACAAACAACTGCAGTCAATAAGAAATTACGGGAAGTTTTACAACCAGCTTTAAATTTGACCTTTAGCAGAACTAAACCATACTATATAAAACTATTTATGCATTACACATTACACTACTTGCATTACCTATAGTGCTCCTATAAGCACACCAGTTTTGTAAAACAACAAAAGTCACATCTAATAAATTACAAACATACTTTTTTCTATACCTTGCTATATTTTTTCTATACCTTGCAGACTTGTCCATGTTAACAGCTGTCCCCAGTGGTGGGAATGTGTCATTTCAGGGTGAAAAATGGACAAAACTGGCATATCACCCATATTGATTGGCTCATGGCGGTCATGTTTGTTGATGTAGGAACTTTTCTTGACTAATTTTTTTTGAGGACGGTACAAAGATAACGTATAACCAAGATTCACATCAATCGGCCAAAGGGCTCATGAGGAGTTGTTGTTTAAGCATTTCACGCAAAATCCAACATAGCTGCCACACCTTGTGACTGATCCATTTTTCCTTAAGTAGAATCAATCGTGGACATGAGCGCACTGTGTACAAAATTTTTCACAGCTGTACTATTTACTGTTCACGAGAAGAAGACTTTTGAATATTGTCCAAACTTTTCATTAAATCCAAGATGGCTGCCACACCATGTGACCAAAGGCCGCCATATTGACCACAACACAACATCACATAGTCCACAACATCCGTGTCAAATTTTGTGCGTTTTGGTGCAGCCGATAAGAAGTTATACGCAGTTTTATAGCCAGTTACGTATGTTGAT